>BMAW01125097.1:0-16897 GCA_019974015.1 Nephila pilipes | reverse complement strand
TTAATCTATCAAAGTTGGTATTCAAGAGTTTTTGCATGACTTGTATATTATTCTAAATTGAATGTGTTTTCAAATGCGTTCAATTTTTAATTCTTTCATATCTTACTAATTTTCCATGTTATGTACATTGATACCGTGATTCTTTAAATTGTTATAATGTTTTCACCACGATGTTTCTCCATTGCCTAGTTACTTTGATCAAAACTTTTATTTACTTTATTATATTATTTCTACACTGTTCATTATGATTTCATAAATGCATTATTATTTCAATGAGGAATTGTCTACTTTTCATATTTACATTAACTTTACACACCATGTTTGTTATTTACAAAACACTTGTGTGATACTGTTTTATACGCTTATATTAAGTAACATATTAGATTTATGAATTGGTATTAATTTGATGTAGCTTCAAATTAATTTATTAATTTATGTACCAAAGAACTTCCACTCTATTTACATTCGAAAGTGTTCTCTATCCTCTTTTATTTATCTTAATAAATATTCGAGATTTATATATTATATACCTTTTTAATTTTAATTGGTGGACAGTCGACTGGTGAACCTTGCGTTATTCTCAATAATAATTAATTAATTCATCAGTGATGACCAGCGTAATATTTGAATATTGTAATTTCTATGCTAAAATTACAAATGTTATATCTGAGTGAGCATGAGCCATCCTGGATCAAAACGTATATTTCGGTTTCTCCCAAATTCTAATTAGTCTATTAATTATTACAATTAGAGTTTTAATGTAAGATGTAAAAAATCTCAATAATGGACTTTGAACCTAACTTCTTTAATCTTCATAATCTTGATATTCTGTTCTTTTCTAATTCTAAGTTTGATATTACCTCTCACTTGTATCTCTAAAACTTAATTAATTATTCAACTTTTAATTTTCGCATTTTTACCCCACGTGCTCCATGTTATAACATGCAAAATTCTTAAACCTACCTAACTCGCTTAATTCTAATGATTTTCTTAATCAATTCCAACTCCATTCAATAGATATTGTTCATTAATTGCATATTTTAATTTTTATTTTAATCTTATTTTATAGTAATTATTTAACTTTTAATGACTTTTATGACATTTTTTCCTCATGTGAAACACCTTTTGGCTATAACTTTTATTTCTCATTCAATATTTTTCCAAATCATAAATATGTATTTAAATAATAGCTAAAATCAAGTTATTAAAATTTAATTATTTTAATTTTTATTTATGTTTTTAACGAAATACATTTAGGCCTATTCCTAATGCTATTCTATGGGAGTTCGCTTAAGTCTTAATTCTCCTATAACTTTCTAAATTTTTACAATAGCATAAAACTAATTACCCCAATAGAAGGAGAATTAATTACTCTTCAATATGTATTTATTATTTTTGTAATAGCCCGACCCATTATTGAGATATATTTATTTACATCTTTCTGTTCAATTTTATCGATGACGACATATTTCATCATCCTCTACTTTTAATTATTTTTTGAGCATCCTCTCGTTATTTCATAAAAATAATTAATCCACTGGATAGATAATTTAATTTCCTATCCGGTGGTATACTGCTTTCAATTCTACATAATGTGTTCGAGAGGATGCATAACTTTTTCTGAGCTTCTTCATCGACTTTTTTTTCCCTTCTCGCGTGGACGCCATCTTACCGTTTCTCACTTTCGGCGTTACGCAGGAAAGGCTTTTTTGCTTTTCCTGTCTTTATTTTTAATAATATCTGTTTTCTGATGTCACCATTCGATGGCGGAAGATTTTCGCTACCGTTTGGTTATATCATATTTATTTTTAGTGCTCATATTCACGGAGTTATTAGCATTCTCCCTCTGAATGTGTGCACTTCCTTTGCCTTCTCCTGTCCGCCATTGCAATCTCCTGGCTCAAACGTGGCAAATTCATTTTTCTTAATTGGCGCTTCCAGTCTCTAATTATAATCAATCCATCTTAAAACAACACCAACTAGGTAGAGATTTTTCTCCTCTATCTTGCGGTCATCTTCTTTTTTCCGTATTTTTATTAATTAACAAGATGGAAGCATTTTACTTAATTTTACTTATTTGATTAATAGCAATTTAATCCTACTAACCCCAATTGAAATAATTACATCATCGGATGCAGCTTATTTTTCTCTATCCGATGGTATAATTTGTTTTTACATTGGCTTAATTTCCGAGCGGATGGGATTTCTTTTCTGAAATTCCCGTTCATTATCTTTCTCCCTCCTCTGCACGTGGGCGCCATTACTATATCAAGTAATGTTAAACCCACGTTGGAATCAAATTTTAACTCCGTTGCAATAGTTTTCGTTTTTGCAATGGAATGCCTCTTATATCATTAGATGGAGAAAATTTTTCCCCTTCTTTTGATATAACTATCATGTATTTTCCAGCTTTGTCATTGCAGTAAGACTTGTGTTTGATTGTGATGACGAAGCATTTTCTACCTCTCCCGCTTCCATGGCCGCCATTATTTACCTCCTGCAATAGACATTTTTTATTAGTAAATTGCCTCTCTCATCGTGGATTTTAATCTTTTTCCAAAACTAACCTGACCACTTGATAGAGAATTTTATGCTCTATCTTGTGGTAATATTTATTTAATTGTAATATTCTTAATTTTTTCCCGATGGGAGTTTTTCAAAAGTATTCATCTCATATCCTAATTTGTGTATTTGGTCTTAATTTTTATAATTTACAATGATAATAGTCTTGTTTGGTACCTACGGATCTGGGGAACTCTCCTCTATCCAAAGGTACTAACGCGCAATGGATTAATTTCTTCTTAGTTCTAAAATAATTGTTTTTTAATCCCCCCTCCATTTCAACTCCATTGCGTGGTGGTGGCCAAGGTTGAAGCTCTCCCTCTTTGAAGTAGCACTTTCTATCATTTAAACAATAGTCTCTCTCTCACTTTAAACATGCTATACTTAACTATTCATTTTATTCCTCCTTCCAATCAAAGGAGATTCAATTATCACTTTATTTGAACAATAGTTTTAAACAAAATTTTGGTCGTCATCTTAATTACATTATATTTCAATAGTTATTCTTATGGGAGAAACCATTTCCCTAATAATAATATATTAACTACATAACCATTTCTTTCCTTTCTTTCCCTCCTTTTCTTCATAGACATTTATGCTTTTACTCTTATCTATATCCTGGTGTAAAATATCCTGTTTAAAAAATTTTTTTTTCTCATGCTTTATTCCATTGTTCCTTCTTAAAAATATATGGCTTTTCTAATTTACCTGGTTTCAAATAATTCTACAATGCTCGTTACCATATTTTAACTTGTACAAACTCCTAAAATATCTCATGCCAAGAACAGAGTTATAAGCTGGCATGAGATATTCTCTATTTTCCACAAAAAGTAAATTTAGAGAAAGATAGTTTGAACTCCTTCTCTCCACTTCAATTAAATTCAAAATTAAATTTCCAATATTAAATTAACTTCAACAGGATATTTCTTACATCAGACTTCAAGGGTTCAGACTGTCCACCAATTGCCTTTTATTACTATTTTTTATATTTTTATTTTTATTTCATTTTATTTTCCTAGTTAATCCATTGCCCTTCTTGTGTTTGAAATGGTCTCTCTTTTGTTTGACTTATGTCTTATCAAATGTTTATCTTCTCAAACAAAAAAAAAAAAAAAAAAAAAAAAAGGTGCAATGTATTACAGTTATTCTTTGTAAATTTATTTGAGTCTTTATTGTCACTAACTTTAATTTCCCTGGCAAACAGTCAGGGTGTCTTAATTACCCTGGCAAACAGTCAGTGGATTTGCATAACCCTTACTAACCCAACTTCCCTGCCAAATAGGTAGGATGAATTCGCTACCTCAACTACTTGTTGAGACAGCACTAACCTTACAGGAATTATTTTGGTACTTATTTTAGTTACTCTGTTGTTACCTTGGAATCCTCTCTTAGTAAATTCCACAGGTATTCATCTCATGTAAGATGTGGCCTTAATCTTTCCTGATTTGCCTATTTTTTGTGTACAATTTTTATCTTTTTATTTTTCCTTTATCATGCCCATGCCAGCTCACCGGGTCACCATTCTTCCTCAATTGTATCAAGTGTTTTTTCGCTATTTGAAAATTGTAAATTATTTATCCATTCCTAAATTATCCATTTGGATTGTTATTTTGTATCAAAAATGCAAGACACTACTAGAACTATTTCTCCTGGTGCGGACAATGCTATTTTCTCCTCGGGTAACTCCGAAAATAATACTCCTACGCCTGTGGCACTTCGAACAAGATCGCAACTAGGAACCACCTACTCTGACGCCGCCAGGTTGCACAAGTGTAAACTTTGCCTTCTCTCTTTTAACAACTCAAACGAGTTGAAATCGCACGTGCTGGAGCACAAACCTAACCAGAAAAGGAAGAAAGCCCTCCAAGCTATTTCGGAGATCTCTTCCAAAACTGAAGGTATCTTTGATACTCCTCATGCTGCTTCTAACGCTTCCATTGGGCAGTCGAGACTTTTCTCGCTTACAGATACTCCCTGTCAAGCTACCTCATCAAATGAAGAGTCTCCCGAAATAATTTTCATCTCTCAAAAGGGTCCCCTCCAACCTGAAGTTGTGGAACTAGTTGAAGACCTCCTTCAAGTAACCTGCAACCCTACTGATGATACGGATGACCCTCTCATTAAATCTCCTTCGCCCGCTTCTCCAAGGCCTGCATGTACAACTTCGCCAATGGCCTTTCCTGAGGCATACCGGATGAGTATTCCAAATGCAGAAGACGGTTCTCCTGTGTGCTCTTCCTTGAGTGATTCCCAAGATTCACTCCTTTTATCGGCGCATCTCCAGATGAAGATCCTTCCAAAAATTTTGAGCCCTATCCCTTCTCCGGCTAGGACAGCTTCTCCAGACATCCTGGACCTCCTTCTTACACAGCCTCCTACATTAAGCGATAGCTCGCCTGAAAGTATTCAGGACCCGTGTCTTTCAAAAGTCCAAGACACTAAAGTGGAAAGAAAAACAGTATCTTCCTTGGTCCCAGTCGCCTGTCCTGAGCCCTTAAGAACTGCCACTACCTCCTCACCTCCTCAAAAGAATCAAAATCCCTTCATATCATACGCTCAAGCAGCCTCCACTGGGCACTGTAAAATATGCTCCATTCAAGTTGCTCCCAGCATGCTCTTTGACCACCTCACCTCTCATCGCCCATGCACCAAGAGATTTAAGTGTATAAAAGCATGCCAACTTCTCAGAAAACAGCTCCAAATACCTCCTCCTCCACCAAGACATACACCTAACAAAATAATAGCTCCATCCCAAATAGAAATGACGTTTAGGGAAAAGTTCCCGGAGCTTCCTGTGTTCAACCAAAATACAGATTCCTCCAGCTCGTCAGCTTCCTCTCCGGATAAACTTGAGCTCTTGGACAAACTCAGTTCTCCACCGTCGGGACCTCCCTCTGCACCTGCTTTCTCTAGACCCCTTTTTAGCACTATAGTGCGGAAGGGGCTTTACAGATGCAGATTCTGCGAGATGCCCTTTGTGTCCAAGGCTGGAATGGAGGCTCACATCTTAAAAATTCATAAAGTCCCTCCTAAGCAAGTTATTCCCAAGCTTTTCCCTCCACCAAGTAACCAACCAACTTGCCGAACCTGCTTTCAGGAGGTGGAAAAAGGCCTCTCCCTTGCAGACCACTGCAAGCTCTTACATAATCTCGAGGTGTCCACTGACCGAGCATTTGCGGCCACCTCTCTTATACAAATTGAACCTCCTCCTTCTGCGCCTCCTACCTCAAGATTTGTCAAGTCCTCTTCCAAGGCTCACGATAATAATCTACAAGTCTCTCTTCAACCTTCAAAGATTCCAGACTCACAAGAATCCCTCCAATCGCGTACCTTCATCAACAGCAAATTCAAATCAAGAAATAGATCTTTTATTCCAAATAGCCCCAACTCCAGTTCTCGATTGCCATTAATCCAAATTAAAACGAATACTTCCCAGCCTGTGAGAGCCAATAAGAATCAGTCTTCCACTAAACCTCCAGCTCCGACCCTCCTCTCTTCTCCAAGAAAGTGCAATTACTGCCCTTTTATTGCCAAGAAAAAGATAGGGTTGCGCCTTCACCTCTTTCAAACTCATAATATCAGAATGAACGCCTCTTCTAATAAAGAACTACTCTCCGAAGACTCCTCTTCGTCTCCTCCTCTCCTCCCGGTCGCCTCAACGATTAATATACAAGCTGAGATTCACCAAGAAAACAACCAACCTCGTCCCTTGGTTCCCTCCAAATGTTCTCTCTGCAATTATTCCACTAAAATCAATGGTTTACTAAAGCTCCACTACCAGACCAGACATAAACCTCCACCTTCTACCGGCGTGTGCCATAAAGCTTCAGACTCCACTTCCATCACTACAGTTGTGCCTTCAAAGGCCTCCCATCAAGCCAAAAGCAAAAAGGTCTCCTTTCAATCCCGTCCAAAGGCTCCTGAATTACCTCCTCCTACAATAGCCCAAGCTCCTCCTCAGTCAGTTCCTGCTCCAGCAAGAAGCTCCCAGGAAGATTTCGCCTCCCGACCAGCTTCCCGAGCTCTGCCTTCTGCCTCCTCCAATAATAGTTCTTCCAGATCCGGTCAAGTTTCTTTCCTCAACAAATCATTACAATATTCTTTTCCATTATGCTCCCGCCTTGACTGCCCAGTCAAGGGATGCTCCGCCTCATTTGGGACCAAACACTGGTACCATACTAACGCCTCCATCAAAAAACACTTGACTGTCTTTCACCAAAGCAAACCCTCAGCTGTCAAGTACTGGTGTTCAATCTGTTCCTCCACCATCATCAAACACCCTGCCAACCATCCTTGCCTATCAGGCAATCTTGTCATCAACTCCTCCTCAATAGACGACAGTCTGTGGAATTGTAGTCTCTGCAATTTCACAGCCAACAATAATACTGCAAAACGAAATCATCTGGCTGCCCATAAAAGAAATTCATTTAAACTCAATGCATCTTCCCTACAGATTCCTACCCATACTCGTTTCTCCAAAGCAAAAAGGCACAATAGAATCACGGAGCTCTCTGAAGGTATGCCAGGAGATACTCCTCTGGCTCCTCCTCTCATTTCCAACCCAGAAGATTCCACCGAAAATAGCCTGGTTCCTGAAATCCCAAAACTCGACCTCCAAAGACCGATAATCATCGACTCCTTTTTTGATCCTCTCAAAGCCATCCTGGAAATAGACGACCTTGAAGAAGCCTCCAACATTTTCCAAAACCTTATGGTCAACCTCACCTCAGTCATGCAAGAGTTCTTTCACCTTTCTCCTCGTCCTACTGATAATTCTAAGAAGAAACCTACCTCCAAGCCTTTCGATCCCAATAATGCTCAGAGAATCCAACGTCTCTACCGATGGAACAGGCGGCGGTGTATTAGAAATTTAACATCGCCTGATTCCAGCCGCTGTCCTGTTTCCAAGGACAATATCACTGATCATTTCATGAAATGCTGGTCTGCTCCCACTCAATCATTTGCAATAACCAATTCGGATCCTCCTGACCTTCCTCCTGTCCTGGATGTTCTTACCCCAGAATTTGTGTCGTCCTGTCTCCAGGGGTGTGAGAACTCGGCCCCAGGCCCTGATCTCCTCACCTACAAACACTGGAGAGAAGCTGACCCCAAAGGTTCAGTTCTATCTACCATCTTCAACATTTGCCTGAAGCTGAAGGACATCCCGGCAGATTGGAAGTCCTCCAATTGCATCCTCCTCCCAAAGAAGGGAGACCTCAAAGCAATCGAGAACTGGAGACCTATTTCTCTCTCCAATACCATATATAAGCTTTTCTCAAAATGTCTGACCCGCAGGCTTCAAGATTGGTGTGAGATGCACAACATCCTCTCCAAGTGCCAAAAAGGATTTACGCCCTATGATGGGGTGGTGGAGCACAACTTCATCATTGGGCAGCACCTTGAAAATGCCAGGAGATCTCACACCAATGCCTTCCTTGTGTGGTTGGACATCTCCAACGCGTTCGGGTCGATCCCTCATGAAGTCCTTTTTGCTTCACTCAAAAATGCAGGGGTCGACTCCGACTTCATCCATCTAATCAGCAATATTTACCACCATTCCTCCACCAGAATAATAACAGAAGAAGGCCTCTCTGAGCCAGTTCCACTTAGATGTGGTGTTAAACAGGGGTGTCCGCTCAGTGGCCCCCTGTTCAACCTGGCAATTAACCACATCCTAGCCTCATTGCAGAACAGCGAAGAGAAGCACTCGGTGTTAGCCTTCGCCGACGACATTGTATTGCTGGGAAGTGACCATCTTGTCGTCCAACAGCTCTTGGACAAAACTGTGGAATCTCTAGATGCCATCGGACTTAGGCTCAACTCCTCTAAGTGCGCCTCGCTCCATCTCTCGGGCGCGGCTCCAACCGGAGCCAGAGATACCTGCTTTTCTATCTTGGACTCTCCTATCAAGTGCCTTTCGGAGGCGGAAGCTTACTGCTATTTGGGGAAGCCTGTTGGTTTCAACATTAACCCCGACTTCCATAACATCAATGAAGCACTTGAAATGGCCCTCAAGATCGCCAAGTCCAAGTTGGCCCCATGGCAGAAGCTGGATGCGCTTAAATCCTTTTTCTACAGCTCGCTCTGCTTCGCCATGAGGACTGCACAGTTGCCTAAGTCCGACTGGAAAAAGGTCGATTCATGTCTCTCCAAAGAAATCAAAGACATCCTGTACCTTCCCAGCAATGCTTCTAACCATTACCTCTATGGAGAGTCAAAGATGGGAGGTTGCGGCGTTCCTTCAGCAGCTGTCGATTCGGATTTCTACCTTGTCGACACTGCATTCAAATTGCTGACCTCCAAAGATGAAGAGGTAATTGCCCTGGCACTGGGCCAACTTTCAAGATCCATCCAGGTCAGAATTAGAAGAAAGCCCAGTGACGGAGACTTCGCGTCATTTCTCAGTGGATCCATGGAGGACACCTATGGAATTACCACCAACTCGCATTCCAACACCTGGACGAAGGCGAGGGCAGCCTCCAGAAGAATCGGACTTACTTGGTCCTTCAGCAATGGATGCCCGTCCCTCACTTTTCATGAAACCACTATATCCTCTTCTGACCGGAGAAGGGTCATGAAAATCCTTCACCAGCATGCCAGGCTCAGGAATGTCGAGGACCTCATGGCAATGCCCAATCAAGGCAAGGCAATTGATTGCGTTTCATTACATCCCGCCAGTTCACACTTTCTTACGGAGGGCAACTACACCCGATTTGCGGACTGGCGGTTTGTCCATAAGGCCCGTCTAAACATGGTCCCTCTCAACGCAGCCAAGATGTGGAAAGGGCCTCAAGATGACAAAAGATGTCGCAAATGCGGAGCCCGCGACGAGACCCTTCCACATGTTCTAAATCATTGTTTCGCATATGCCGAGGCGATTCAGAATCGACATAATGCCATCCTGGAAAGGGTCAGAAAAGTAGTCGCCCATAAAGGAAAGATCCTTTCGGTCAACAAAGCTGTTGGCGATTCCCGACTCCGACCTGACATCGTCGCCTCAATAGGGGATAAGCTATTCATCATTGATGTTACTATCCCCTTTGAGAATCGGAAAAGTTCCTTCACAAGAGCAAGACTATCCAAGATCAATAAATACCGCCAGCTAGTCCCCTTCTTCCAAGAACAAGGCTATTCTTCCATCCATATCGCGCCTATTCTTGTTGGATCTCTTGGTGCATGGGACCCGGAGAACGACCAGTTTCTCAAGATGGTGGCCTCTGCTTCTTACCTAAAGCTGATGCGCAAGCTTTGCGTATCCGACTCCATTAAATGGAGTCGTGATATCTATATCCAACATCTCACGGGTAAGAAGCAGTATGGCAACGACTCTCCTGTCGAAAATGAAGCTATTCCTGGTTCAGAAACTGAGGACTTGGACTAAATCGTAGTGACTCTACTTTGTAAATTTTTTGTAAAAATTACTTATTTTTGTAAATTAGCATAACTTCTTTATTTTTTATCCCTCAATTTTGTATAATATATCATTCTCTTCCTCTCTTCTTCCTCTTTCTCACTCACTTCTCCTCTTTGTCCCAAAGTTCATAGTTCTCGGTCAAATGGCCCGGAAAGATGGATACGGGGTGGCATCATTAAATTGCGAATTTCTCGTCATACGTTCACCCAAATGGTATTACGATGGCTGGGATTAACATTTCGCACAACTCTGTTCTTTACCTTTTTCTATTTGGTGTCTGGCCTTTGCTGGTCGCCATTTGATGAAAGATAGTTCTGAACAACCACCCAAGTGCTGAATTCAGCTTCCTGGTGGCCCGGTGTACCTACTCTGCTCTTCTGGGTTCATCTGGCTTCGTCTCCGTCTGGCGTCTTTTGGACTGTGTCTGGTCTGGTCTTGTCTGTGCTGCCTGGTCTGGTCTGGTGCTGCTGCTTGTCTGGTTCGCCTTGCCTCGTCTGGTCTGGTGCTGAGTGTTTCTCCTGCCCGCCCGTCTGGTCTGTGCTGTCTGGTCTGGTGCGCCTGCTGTTTGTCGGCCTCTTTTGCTCCTGCCGCCTGGACTCTGCTTGCTCCTTGGACCGTTGCTGCTTGCCTGTTTTGCTCCTGCTGCCTGGCGCCATTCGGAGACGCTGTTGCCTCCTGCTGAATTCAGCTGTCTTTCCATCTACTGTCTTGGGTGGTACCTCTGTATCTCCTTCTATGCTACACTTTGATCTTTTTTATCTGTTTTTATTCTTGTTTTTACCTGTTTTAACTGTGTGTCTTTTTATCTTTTTAGGCTCTGGAGTGCACTGTGGAGAGGTCGGTCGAGTTCTTATCTTCGTGTCCTGTGGATCTCCTGCCCCTCCTCGGTACTACTTCGCTCCTTCTATTTCATTTTTACTGTTTTACGTTCCTTCTTTGGGTGTGGGTTTTAATCTTTTAAACTCATCTCATTGAATTTTTAGCTATCATCTGTTTTTAACTCTCTCTTTTTACTATATCTATTTTAAGATGTCGTGTCATCTTGCTCTTTCGGAGGCCTTAATTGAGGAGCTATGCACCATCCCTTACCCGGTGCCCTCTCCTTTGTACTGTAAAGTTTGCTATAATCCGAGGGTACCGGCCTCCACCGTTGGCCTCCGCAAGATTGGAATCTTTAAGGAAAATTCTAGGTACACTCGGCATCTGAGGGACGCGCACAAAATCGCGACGGCCTCCCGGGTGCGGTATGAGTGTGTCAGGTGCGGGCGAAGGGACCCCAATCTTAAGAAACTTTCAAAACATCTTTGCACGAGGTCCCTCCCATCTCCATCCGCCTTAAACAGTTGCCCTGACTCCCCCCCAACATCTAAGACTTCCCCGTCCGGGGAATGTTCCCCGGGCCGGAATGAGGTCTCTGGGGGGAACCCTATCCTTAAATCTATATTTTCTCCTCCTATTACCTCTACAGTGACCATAGTTCCATCCATCTCATCGCCGTCTCCTTTGCGCTCTGGCGTGGCGGTGGGATCTTCACCCATCTTGAGTCCGGCTCCTAAGGCCCGACCGACTCCCGAGCTGAGTGATGTTCTCTTTCCTCCTGGCTGGGAGAAGGTCGAGGCCTCCGTTAGGGAGCCCTCCCTCGTCCACCTTGAGGAGGACTTAAGTTGGTGTGGGCCTCCCGTCCACGTCCAGAGCCCTCCCCGAGGGCTGCCCATCGATGCCCTCAGGGATTCTACCGTTGAGGACCTCGTAGCCTCTATTGACAGATACGACGGGTCCTATGGGCTCCTTTTCGCTCCCTCTGGTTGTCCTTCCCACCGTTGGTCCACGGGTGAGTGACAGTCGATTTTAATGGCGCAAGAGCCAAAGCAGGCTATGCTGCGCCAAACACTTGTTAAAATCGATTAAAATTTAATGGCATTAAAAAACAAGACCAACACAAGAAATACACAAAAGATAAAAAGTTAAAAATCAAATGTGGTGTAAAAGGCCAATATGACGTAAAAAGGCAAATAAATTATGGTGGGGATTTTCCCCCACCAAGTCAGACAGTTTTAAAATAGATGAATGAAAAAAAGTCCGGCGATGATGATCAAACACCGGACAGTCAATTAAAATGTGATGAATAGAGTAAGGGACATGGCAGGAAGGACACTCGGGAGCATCTTCTCCAAACAAAAGATGTTTGTGAGTAAAACGAGTATGTCCAATGCGAAGGCGAGTCAGTCTGACATCGGCTCTTCGCATTGGAAAAACAGGCCATTCTCCAATGATCGGCTTCACCGAGTGTAATTTGTTGTTAATTTGTAGATTCCACGAATCCTGCCATGTCTGATGAATGAGCATTAAAATATGACGTCGAATGTCCTCAAATGGGACTGCGAGCTGCAGAGGATTCGTTGCCGAACGTGCAGCCGAGTCCGCTTGTTCATTTCCTAAAATACCTACATGACTAGGTATCCAGCACAATTTTATGTCATAACCCTTGCTATAAAGCTGACAAATAATGCCGGCAATTTCAACCACGATAGGGTGACTTTTGTCGTCCAGATGTACCAATGTTTCCAGGACGCTCTTGCTGTCAGTATATACAACGAACTTTCGAGAACTGGATGTCTCGACTAATCTAAGGGCACAGTAAATGGCGACGGCTTCGGCAGTGTAGACACTGCAGGAAGAGTCGAGCCGGTAACTGTGCCTGATGTCGTTCGAAACGACACCACAGCCGACGTATCCAGTTCCTTTCGATCCATCCGTGTATATAGGAATAAAATCCTCATACTGACAGCGATGGAAAGCAAAGATTCTCTGGAGAACAATGGGACATGTGGTGTTCTTGCTGTAAGAAGCAAAGGGGTTATGATAAATAAACCTTGGAATATTCCATGGTGGAAATTTAAAAAAATTTCGTTGCTGAACATCCAAGTCATGTAGGCCGAGTTCCTCGATGAATACCTTCACCCTCTCAGAAAAAGGCCGGATGAAGGAAGGACGAGCACTGTACAGTCTCCTTAAAGACGGGCTGGTATTAATGTTTTGTGATGGATGAGATGGCAGAGATGACATTTTGAAATGATAGTAGAGCGACAGTTTCAGGCGCCGCAAAGCCAAAGGCAGCTGGTTACAAATGACATAGAGACTCTGCATAGGTGACGTTCGGAACGCACCACAGCAGATTCTCAGAGCATTATGGTGGACTGGGTCAAGCTTCCGCAAGGTAGTTTTGCAGGCAGATCCGTAGACCACACATCCGTAGTCGATCCGAGACAGAATCACCGACTGATACACTCGGAGTAATGAAGTTCGATCCGCTCCCCAAGAGGTGTTGGATAACACCTTCAAGATATTCAGGGATTTCTCACATTTCCTCCGCAGATATAAAATGTGCGGAAGGAATGTGAGTTTGCGGTCGAATATTACTCCGAGGAAGCGGACGTCAGGGACGACAGGAATAGACGTATTACGGATGCGAATGTCAGGATCGGGATGGAGACCCCGTTTCCTACAAAAATGCACGCAACTACTCTTGCTGGCAGAAATACTATGCCCATTAGCATCACACCATGTAACCAGGTTATTGACTGCGGTCTGAAGTCGTCGCTCAATGATACGCATTGACGATCCTTCGCAGGAAATCTGCAGATCGTCAACGTATAATGAACCATGAACTGAAGGTTGTAAATGAGAAAGTATGGGAGAAATGTGACAAATAAAAAGAGTGGGGCTCAAAATGCTCCCCTGAGGAACTCCCTCAAATTGCGTAAAAGATGAGGATAAAACATTACCAACCCGTACTTTAAATGATCTGAAATTTAAAAACACTTTAATAAAAACAGGTAAATTGCCTCTCAGACCATGATCGTAAAGAGTGCGCGGAATCCCATAGCGCCACGTACGGTCATATGCCTTTTCGATATCAAAGAAAATAGAAACCAAATGATTCCTCCGTACGAAAGCAGAACGAATCTGACTTTCGAGTAGAAGGATGTTATCTACTGTGGATCTTCCTTTACGGAAGCCACTCTGAAACAGAGGAATGCATTGATTCTTTTCCAATTGATATACGAGACGGGCATTGACCATACGTTCTAGCGTCTTACACAGGCAACTCGTCAGAGCGATAGGCCTATAGTGGAGAGGGTTCTTTGGATTCTTACCAGGCTTCAGAATAGGAATAACGATTGCTTCCTGCCACTGGCTAGGAAACACATGCTCCCTCCATATTCGGTTGAATAGGTACAGGAGACTGACAAGTGAATCCTCGCTCAAGTGGCGAAGCATATCGTATGTTATACCATCAGAGCCTGGACTGGTATTTTTAGCCAAGGACAGAGCCTTTCTCAATTCCCACATGTCAAAGTCACAGTTGTAAGGGAGTGGTTGCCGACACCTGAAGTTGATAGGTGTCTGCTCAGAACGACTCTTAGTCGCTAAAAATGTAGCGCTGTAAGAATCGGAGCTTGACACACTAGCAAAAGAGTGGCCGATTACATTGGCCACTTCGACAGGTGAAGAATGCACAGCATTTGCAGTTTCCACTATCGGGATGGAAAATTCCCGATACAGGGAGTTTGCAGCTTTTACCTTTCTCCATAACTGTTGACTTGTGGTAGACGATGTGATGGAAGAGACATACCTGATCCAAGATTCCCTCTGACTATATCGCCTTACTCTGCGAGCAATTGCCCTTGCCCTTTTAAAGGCTATGAGATTTTCAGTTGTGGGATACCGTCTGAAGATACCCCACAATTTCCTTTGTTCCCGGTAGGAGGATTGACATTCCTTATTCCACCATGGTTTACTCATCTTCCTCTGTGATGTTCCACTCTTCGGTATCGCTGCATCAGCAGCGTCCACGATAGAGGTAGTGACATTTTGGACAGAGCTATTAATATCCTGATCTTGAACCATTGTACCGGTAATAACCGCTAACCGTGTGAATAAATCCCAATCTGCCCGGTTGAAGCGGTAAGTGGGGGGACGTAAACGCACCCCACTACCATGAACCTGGGAGATCAGGAGAGGGAAATGATCACTATTATAGAGATCATTTAGAACCTCTAATTTCAGCGACGGTAGCAGTGTCGGTGAACAAATGGCTAGATCAAGGGAATGAAATGTCCTAGTGGGAGCATGGAAATACGTCTTCTCGTCGGTGTTCAGCAGACAGAGACTGTGATCAGAGATCAATCGCTCGATCTGCCGACCGCGAGAATTTGTACCATCATACCCCCACTGAGGGCTGTGTCCATTAAAATCACCTAGCAGAAGGAAGGGAGCTGGTAACTGATCGACTAGTTGGTCTAAATCCATTTGTGACACAACATCGTTAGGTGGCAGATAAATGCAGCAGACTGTGATTAGTGTGCGAGTATGAATTCGCACAGCCACAGCCTGCAACGATGTGGTCAGTGTAACGACGTTATGAGGATAGTTCTGGGATGCCAGAATGCAAACACCTCCCGAAGAAGATGCTGCCACATCAACATCCCGTCGTACACAATGATATCCACGCACTCGGATTGTCATATCACTCTTCAGAAACGTTTCCTGAAGAGCAACACAGACAGGTTGGTGCGTAGACAAAATGGATTTGAGATCCTCTAGTCTGGGTCGTAAACCACGGCAGTTCCAGGAAACAAAGGCCATTAAATGGGCGCACTGGAAGTGGAAGGTCCCGTTTCCAGGACCCCCATGGAGTCATAATCTTCGGGCGATGGGTGTAAAATCACCGCATCCCCGTCAATGACCCTCGTTTTTTTGCGAGGAACGCTGTTCTTCGCATTAAATTTTAGTTTTTGCCTCTGCAAAGCTTTAGACCTGGCTAATGGCCTAGTCTGTTGAGCCTTTGCAGAGGAAGGGGTTTTTAAAATATTTATTTTTTTCTTTGTTGGCAGAGCATTAGTTTTAGGTTGCGGTGTCTTTTTGATAGGTTGCGTAATCTTAGTTGTAGGAACAGGTTCAGGAAATTGGGTGGACTTTGAAATTTTCGTAGTCTGTGTTGCCGTTGCGTAGCTTTTTCCCTGTACAGGGGTACGGGAAGCGACTACACGGCGAGCCTCGGGATACGACAAATTCTGCAGTGTCTTCACCGTTGTTATTTCTTTTTCCTCGGCCCACTTAGGGCAAGAACGAGAGTATGCAGGGTGGTTACCCTGACAGTTGACGCACTTTTCTGCAGCGTTACAGGAAGCACTATCGTGTCCTGTTGCTGTACAGCGAGCGCACGTCAACTGTCCCCTACAAGCGTTCTTTGAGTGGCCATATCGTTGGCAATTAAAACATCTCAAAGGGTTTGGAATATATGGTCGGACGGAGAGTCGGAGATATGCGGCCTGAATTGTTTGTGGCAGGGTAGGAGTCGAAAAGGTCAAGATGAGGTGCTGGGTGTTAAGCACCTTACCATCTCGCCTAATCGTAATCCTCCGGACACCACAAACCAGCTGGTCCTGCAAATTCTCCATGATCTCTTCTTCCGACACGTTTTCCAATTCCCTTGAGGATACCACGCCACGAGAGTAATTAAGATTTTTATGTGGTGAAGGTGTCACTGGATAAGGTCCCAAGGACTTCATCTTCATAACAAGTTGTGCTTGTTTAGAATTATACACTTCTACTAAAATGTCCCCAGAACGCAATTTTTTGATATCTTTAACAGTTCCTACCATACCCTGAATTCCCTTTTGGATCAGAAAGGGAGATATGGTAGCAAAAGTTTCAGTATCTCTTTTTATTATAAAAAAACGGAAGTTCATTGCGGTAGATATGTTTAAGTTTTCTGCAGTCCCATTATCCTCATAACGTTCCACACGATCAGCCCATGGTTCATTGTTCAAATTTAAAGAATTTTTTATAGCTTTGGGAGCCAAAAACGATTTTCCTTTAGTTGTATCCATAGTGCCTTTAAAATTTTTTTTTTTT
>BMAW01125095.1:0-25169 GCA_019974015.1 Nephila pilipes | reverse complement strand
AGTAAATTAACTTGAAAAATAGAACATTGGTTGCTGAAATCATCTTGGAATTTCCATAGTATAATCGTGAATAAATCAATTGTTTGAAAAGCAGCAAATATCTGAAACTCCTCCTTACGGATTTAAACACGTAACTCTGGATAACTTTCTCTCTTTCCAATAATTTTTTCTAGTTCGTTTTTTATATTGTAATAAGTAATTATTTACATTACCAATTAATCTAGATTGTATATATTGAATTATTTACTATTAAGATATTTTTGATATGAGAAAAATAGATCTTTTCTTTATTTCATTAAGGTGCTCGTATATGAATCTTTAAAATGCCAGTTTCTAAAGCATCAGGTGGGTTCAAGAGTAGTTGCGGTTTTTAATTATCAACTTTAGAACAATATATCTTAATTTACAGTTAAGTTCAGATTAAGGCCCATTATATATAGAATCTTGCCATTTTTGACAAAAAACAAATCTATTGATTCCAACAGCATAGAATTCTGGAGATCTATAACCGCTAAACTCTTTGAAGGTATTTTTACCTGGTTTGGTTGTAGACGTCCTATTTTATAGGAAGATGCCGAGCTGCTACAAAATGTGGTATCCGATTGGAGAGAGGTATGGTGAGTAAGTTGGGAGAGGTAGAATTTCCTAATCCGTTCAATTTCTGCACCGTTATTTGAAAGACATTCGGTTTGACATATCCATGTTGAAGAATTGCTCATTTTCTATTGAGCAATTCTGAGCATAAATGTTGTAATTATCGGTAAATTTTGTTGGTTTCCTAGCAACAGTTCTTTGATGTGATGGTTTCGCCAGGGTACAAGAAGTTGTAATGAATGATTTCATTTGACGACTAACTAAATAGTGATGTAGCTTCAGTTTTGTTAAGTGTTTTGGTGCTTCATCTATGTCTAGTTACTGCGCGAAACGCCATAGGTTGTTGAATGGAATATATTACTTGTCGAATATCAAAAATGCAATCAAGAAATAGGTTAGTTTTGATGCAAGAAAGAAGCGTAGAACAGACTTCGTACCGGCGAAGTTTTGATTTTCCTTCAGGCTTCGAGAGCTCCATTTGTCTCTCTTTTTTAAAT
Source organism: Nephila pilipes (assembly GCA_019974015.1). Lineage (NCBI taxonomy): Eukaryota > Metazoa > Arthropoda > Arachnida > Araneae > Nephilidae > Nephila > Nephila pilipes. The sequence goes on along the minus strand of BMAW01125095.1, from coordinate 24,078 downwards.
TTTCTCAATGGGCGAAAATGTCGGACAGCTTCTGAATGGTCAACGTTTAGTTCTTGTTCAACTTCTCGTTTTGTGTGCGTCCAATTCAATAATCTCTTTCGCAGACGGACATTCCTAATACTCATCATCATCATGACTCTCGTATCCAGTACGGAGTATTTTGAACCAATTGTGAGGTGTACAATCGTTAACGCCCCCTTGCCAAATGAGTAGTTGATATTGCGCAAATTTTTTGTTGCTCTAATTCCCTGTTTTGAATTCATGAAATAAAATTGCTCGAAATTGCTCTCTTCCCATCATTACTTTAACAGCCTAAAAGAAAATGGAACAAATAATGACCGAAAAACATTTAGCATAAATCGGTAGAGGAAAATTCTCTCTTTAACATAGTATATTATGTGGACATTATTGAATGAATGTTTAGTCCAAAATCTGCATGAAAGTTTAAAATAACAAAAACTTAAATGGATTTTACACCAACCCGATAAATTAATTTTATTACTTTGTAATGAATTGTTTAACATTGTATGCAATACACAAACATTAAGAAAATATATATTGTGCAAACATGTAATGTTTATAATAAAAGATCTTGTTTCCTGGTATTAAAATATCCTATTCTAATACTATCCTAAGCTTTAATATATGATGCGACATATATCAGTATAATATAGTACATTTCCAAACTCAGTGAAAATGTATTAAAAGTATTATAAACAAAGCATAACTTCTCCTTATGGGTACCAGAAAATGCAGGAGAAAATAAAATACAGAATCGAAGACATTTTTCATTTGTGATATTCATGTCTTAAAATTATTCTTAGAACTTAGGGTTGTTTTGGTGCCTGATAATAATAGTCATTTTGTTGAACTATAACAGTATCTTTTTAGCCAAAAAGTTTTTCTTTCCCGTTGAGTTGAATATGTATATGATTTTTCACATATACATACATTTAGATACCATTTTAAAAAATAATATTGCATAAATTAGGTAAAACAATGCACAAAAATAGTGAACAAACAAATATAATAACATTATTGCTTATTAACTTTGAAAAAATTATAGAACTTTGTTATTTTAGAAATTTTGAATTTTTTTCTCTTTTTTTTCATGTAAAATATTGTTTCTTAAAATTTAAGTATTACTTAGAAACTTTTTTGGTTCAATATGTGCTTTATAGGAGCATAAAATATTTGGAATCATATAGAGTAACAGTTTTTTTTTAAAAGGTACTTGAATACAAATTTATCTCACAAACCATGTCCTTATTCAACAACAGGAACTAAGACTGAAAAACCTTTGAGATAAAAAATTATTTTTATAGCTCTATAGTTGGTTAAAATATTATTATTTGGCACAGAGAAAAATAATCAAAGATATCTTATTAAATAAACAAAGAAATAAGTTAAATATAATATTGCAAGAAAATACAAATAATGTTAGTGTTAAATAGTACCTTATTTAATGTATATTTACCTGAAAATATCAACAAAAAAATTCCGTAATATTGATTATTATGAATTAATTTCCTATGAGACTCTTAATAGTTTAAATAATTTATTTTTATTACAAACAGTTGTATGTTTTCATTTTCATAAGAGTGTATTTTTTAGTATTTAAATTTTAATTATATATATTTAATTTTATAATTATAAATTCTAAAATGGTTTTAGCTTTTCTCATAGTCTAAAAGATTTATTCAGTTTTACATAAAATTTTAAATTTACATTAACTACTCAAAATAAGATGTTTCATCTTATACGTATTTGACATCAATTACTCTCTTAAAAGATCATGTTTCACGTAAAAAAAGCATCGCGAAGATTTTAAGTTATTTCTAAAATGAATTTCAGATATATTACCAAAATAGGCAATTAAAAAAGTTATTTCGGAAATATTATTGAATTGCGAATCGAGTAACAAAAATCTCCAAAATTAACTGAAATTCCATTCAAATGATAACAAAGAAAGATGACTGAAATTGACCCTAATAATGCTTCATCAAAATAATTGTTATCTTTTCGAATTTAAGAATGGTACCTCAGCCTTTCACGTTCCAGCAGATTTCAGCGTTCCACTAATCCGACTTTTAACTTTTGTTCTCTTAAGTCGAAGACTGGCATAGTGTTTCCTAAGAGGATTAAGGAACAAGGGATTTGCATGGAGTTTCAAAACAAAAGAATGGAATAAAGAGATAATATTTTGTTTCTGCTCTTTCTTTTTCAGTAAGGGAGAATGATTGGAGATTTTATTTTGACAATGTGATTATGGTTTTGGATGAATGGGTTTATGGTCTGGGTAGAGATTAAATTTATTCTTTTATGGAGCTTTTGATGTTTGTGTAAAATTAAAACGGGACAGACGATAAGCTAATGGATCTAAAAATTGGCCTCAAAATAGATGTTTCGAATAAAATAAATTTTCATATCCGATCATAGGTATTTAAATTACTAGTTTTATACTAGTTTCTACTAGTTAAAATAATTCTATACAAAGTGTATAATTAAAGAATTTTGCTTACTAAAAATGAAACATTTATATATATTTGAATTTACATTTAATCAAGGTTTGGTGATAGCATAACTATCCATTTTCTTTGCTTCATGGAGTAAAATAATTTATTTTTCGAGGTTTGAAATTATATATTAAAGAAAAAATTATAATCATAATAATATTAGTGTGAAAGTTAAAAATAAGCATTAAATTAAACAACAAATTTAAACTATTTCTTTGAGGCTGATTTTATGAATAATTTACTAGAATAATTTAACGTATTTAATACTTTATTTACTATACCTACAAGATTAAGTTTTTGCTCATAAACTTGGCGTGAAAAAATGAATTTTGGAAAAGAAATCTTTTGGAAGATATCTACGCGTATAATCTATTTTCAATTTTAATTGAAAATCCTTATAACAAAAAACTTAAAATGAAATGAAAAACAATTTTAAATGTAAATCATGCATTTCATATGAATACGAGAAATAGTATACGTCATATTACATATAATTACAGGATATATTGACTCAAATTTCATTTATTTTAATTGATTTGTGTTACAAAAGAAAAGTTTGACGTTGTCTAGAACACACAACAGAGGCAGTTTTCATTGAGTCGTATGTTAAAGTCCTGAGATGCCATTAAAGTTCTGTGGTGCAGAGTAGTTATTAAACGCTAAATATACAGAGGCTTTAAGTCCTCTTGTTGTAGTGGTGTGGAAGTTTGGAGTAGGAGGTGTCAGCTCAGGTGTAGTTCTCATAACTTGACCAAGGTGCCAAATTAGAATAGCATGGCACACAGAAATTATGTTACTTTGTTGTAAGAAACTAATAATCATTCAAAAATAACGGAGAACTTTTTGCTATTTTTCTCTAATTTTCTGGTTATTCTATTTGAAATTGCACATTAGTTGTACGGTATTGGAATATTTATATTTAGCATATCTTAAATATAATATACCATCTATGATGCAATATCTTCAAAATGCTTCGTTTTCTAATAAGTCATTGAAAAGGAGGCTAAAGTATTATTCATAACCATTTCTCTTCAGTGAAGCAAATGTTCAACTGCATGTATTTAAAATTCAAACAGTTTCTTATATATATATATATATGTTGCTAATTTGGTGTAATAAAACATTATATGTTCGAGTTAATAATCCTTTGATGAATTCCTATTCTGTGTTTCTCTCTCGAAAAGTCCTGAACAGATTTTTGGAGTGAAAGTAACAGAATTAAAATAAAAGATTCCATGGAAAGTTTTGTTAAAAACAGATTAGCTCCCAAAGATGCCTCCTTTTTTTTTTTTAAAAAAAAAACCAATTATTTAATTAAATATTAGAATTAAAGCAAATGATAACATGGCAAAGAAACAGAAACTTGATTGATTGATTGACTGATTCACTCGCTCGCTCATTCATCTATTTATTAGGGATTGGTTAGAAAAGGTATTTGGAAAGCACATTAGTTTGAAAAGTGATCGAGTAACAATTTTGTTGTTGACAAAAGTAACAGACGCTTGTGAAACGAAAAGAATTTCATAAGTTTAAGCATTTTGTCTCATTACGCAAAATATTATAAGAGAAAATTCTGGTGAAATAGAGGATTTCAACCTCTGTAAAATCTTTTAATATCTTCTTTGATTTGCTAGCAAGAAGACGATGGTTCTTCTAAATGGTTCTTCTAAAGAAATCTTAGCCGGTTATGATTGCTTAGATTCTACTTAAACTTCATTGAAAATAAAACTTTTGCTCAGGATAAACTAGCTTTATGATGCATTTTCAAAATTTTATCTCAACATTATTCCTTTCTATTTCATTTAAGTGCAATTTAAGTCTTTTTTGTGTACATAATAACTACGAATCTCGAAAAGATTTAAAGTGCGGAAACTCAAATTCTTGTGAAGAAACTACTTTTGTAATTGAAACATAATTTAACAATGAATCTGTTTTACGTAATAAATTTTATTATAACACTGTTTTTAAACATTATATGAAAGAAAGTACGCACTTGAGAATCAATGAACTGAATTAAGATAAATTCTTATGTTGTGTTAAATAGTTTTAATCTTTATAAAAAAAACATCTCGACAAAATATTAAAATGTTTGGAATATATCTCCGCCTTTTAATCGCCAGAAAAAAAATGTTTTTAATTTAATGGATTTTTACCTGATGGGCAAACTATATTCCAAATAATTTCTTAAGTTTTAGAATTTGATTATCAAGGAATATAACATCCATACCATTTTAAGGACCATTTCAGAATTTTGTTTGACATTATCAAAATATATCAGTTAAATTTGAATATCATCATAATTACTTTCAATGTAAGTGCCACTATTTGTAACTTGAATAATTTGTAAAGCTGAATCGTTTTTTTTGTTCACGCCTGAGTCACCAAATTACAATTTCCAAGTTCCAAGCTTGGCGGCCAGCCTAAATTGTCTGCTTATTCAGCGTTCATAATTAGTTATTCAGTGTTGTTTGTTTTGGAATAAGATGCATTCAGAATCTCTCAATAAAATCGAACTTTGTTTGGAATAGGTTTCTTAATTTATTAGTTGCTGGCCACTTGAACCAAGTCATTACTTCGATGAAAGATATATTAAAAAATATAAAGAAATACATAACGATAATTATCTCTTAATTTTCAGTCTCCAGTTTAAAAAAAATATATACTTGACTTTTCCTAGTTTATGCTCATAGATAAACCCAAGAGCTCCTAAATACAGTTAGAAACCTTATTAATCCCAGAGAAACTAACAAGTAATCAGCTTTCTGTCAACATTATTTTCCTCGGCTTGTAATTTCGTCTACTGCTGACTTCTCAGGAAACAACTGAAAGAAACAGTTCTTTTGTTGAAGCACAAAAATATTTTTTATCTTATTAAGTCTTTTTCTTTTTAGTCTATCTTTTATTACTAAGCCAATTTATTGAAGGCAATATTTCTTGTTTTTGGAGACTAACTCTTTTATTCTATTTTGTGATTTGATTTTGCAATCAAAGCCATTTCATAAATGTATTTACGTTTTGCTAATTAACGTTAAAAGAAATATTGACTTATATATACGAAAAAATTCATTTATTAAATTTTTATTTATCCATTAGGAAACAAAATAACTTACAAGAAATTGAAGATTTGTTTTCTTGATTTGTGATCTTATGAAATTCCGTTGCTTACGGGTTTAAGTTTTGTTTGTATAGCAGAAAAAGTAATACATTTCTTAATGAATAAAAAGTGATTATTAAAGCATTCTGAATTCTTTTTTTTTTTCGGGGGTGGGGCAGAAATAGATGTAGTTTATAAATGTGGTTTAGTATGATTAAATTACTTAAAAGGCTATCTATTTCTTATTTTAATTTAATATTGTAACAGAATCTTGTTATTGTTATTCATCCATACGATTTAAAACAAACGAAATTTGTATAATTCTTTAATTTGAGTTCGAAACATATGACCCTACATGAATTTTCATATTTAAAATCTACTATTAAGTTATATACCTTATATCTATTAAAAATTTACATTTATATTGATTAACAGTTTTTAAATTAAACTGCTTTGTTTTGTTAAGATACATTATATTGGCAGAAAATAGCCGTAATTATTGTAGCATTTTAAATCCCTTTTTTATATATTTCTTTGATATTATTTACCTTTTAGTGAATTACTTTCATGCACTAAAACAACAGAGAGGTCTTTAAGTAAAATTACGGAAGCAATTGCCCTTTAACTTAAAAATTCTGCTTTATGTAATGTTTTAATATAAAGGAAATAATTAGTACCAAAAGATAAAAGCTGTTTCCGAAGAATTATCTACAATTTTTTCTTAATATAAAATCCAGAAAATATTTCAGAAAACTACAGTTCTTCAAAGATATTATGCTTGTGTGTAATAAAAAATATTACATAATGTTTCCTCTTTAAAAATACTACTATTTACCTGTTACCATTGTCGTTTCTATTTAGATACAATAATTTAATCTTCTGCGGCACTTTATGCTTTACGATTTATTATTCTCCAGAAATCAAATTTGTATTCCCACAATTTATAACTCTCTGAACATCTTTTAAAACTATTCAAAATTTCTATTTTATTTACTTCTGTTTTATATCTAGCTGGGCTATACGTATTTAAAGAATCCCTTTTTATTTCGAGTTCCCAAAGTTCTCGCATGCAAATTAGTTCCGTTAATTCATCATCACAAAATATTCAAATTAATATTCTGTGGAATTGGGTCCAGAAAAATGTTTAATCCTGTTTATTTTAATTTAAAGCAGGCTTGGCCATCCCTCGGACCGTGAGCCGCATGTGGTTCGCCAGATATCAAACTGCGGCGGGCAGAAATGGGTCATCTAAACAAGAAATATAACATTTATTGTACATAAAAGCACCAAAGAGCTTTCCATTATGAGTCACCGTTTGCTTCATATTCCATTACTATGGGAATAATTCAACACACTGACTCAACAACCGTCACATTTTTAATTCATATTCTCAGAAACAATTACTAAGTTGAGTTCATTTTAAAAAGGGTGCGGGGCGTCTTAAGTGAGTGGGCAATACACAATGTGTACTCCGCCAGTTAACTTACTAAATAGCATACATTACTAGACGTGGGAAGGAATGAGGCACCTGGATAACAGTTCTCAGTCTGTCTCTTCAGCACACTTATTATATTTGACACAGAAGCGTGTGGTTCGCTACACACAGTCCAATGTCTAATTTGGTACCAGCATTGTGTTGTAACTGTAAGACAGTTTTTAAAGTTATATTTCGTGCAAATAGATTTAATTCAATAAAATGTGACTTCGGTTAATTTATTGCAGAATGTGCTTGATTTCTCTATCAGGGCTTGGAAGAATTAGTCGCTTCCCACGATTCGAGAAGTCAAAAATAGTAATAGTTTTTAAAGTTAGAATTTGAAATAGTGTTTAAATAGCCAAAATTGAAAAAAAAAAGTGATAAATTGAATTAATCACAAGCACGCGCTTGCATACACATATATATAAAACCATCCACAAAATCCTTTGAGTTGAACAGGCCTGAACTAAAGGTATACGTAATGGTATTAAAATTAGTTATAAGCAATATGATACGGGACTAGATACTATCAGTAAATATACAGAGTATTTGGATAGGTTACTATGGTCATTCACTATTCGCTTTACATGTGCAATGATTATGTGATTATTCATTTCACATGCATAAATAGGGTTTAATATATGCTTCTCTAGTTCTCTTACAAGTATTATGCTTATTACGTGGCGATTATGTACAATTTTAATTTCAGTGTTCATTAAATTCCTAACTTTAGTAAAATACCGAAGGTAAATAGGATTGTGTTATCTGACAAATGAATATTTTATAAATCACTTGTAAATTCCCTTTCCTGTGATATATATGTATTGCTATATCCCCTTTCGCAAAAGCAACAACAACAACGTTTGAAGTTTGTTCGTTTCTGATGTTTTTTTCCTGGTCTCTCTCTATGTATATATATATATATATACGGATGGTTTTATATATATGTATTAGATATCTGTGGCAATTATGCGATACATAACAAAAAAGATGGCACCTGGTTGGTGGAATAAGGCGAAAGGATAATAAAGCTCGAGAATTGCTCCCATCAAAGACTATCGGTGGATGAATAATTCTTTCACAAGAAGTTTACCTAACTTCTTACGAGATTTTGTATTACTCGAGAGTAAGAAATTAAGGAAATTTTTTTTTAAAAAAATACTCTTATTCTATAGGATATATTTTTTTGACCAATAGGAGGTCACTTTTGCTGTTTGAGTTCATACACCTTAATATGTGTCTGTTATTTATTATTAATTCATAAAGTTATTATCAAATGTGATATTTTATAAATAACTCTGAGATCATAAAGGTTTAAAAAAAGAGGGTACGTAAGTGATGTTTCAAAACATTATAAAATATAAATTGAAACATTAAAATGGACGTCTTTCATTCGTTTTCAAGCTGAGCAATAATTTCTGTAATAAAAATTGCGTAAGAGTTAAAAATTTGCGTGCAAAAAAGAAGAAAGAAAAGAAAAAGAAATTAGAATAAACATTTCTCCATAAATGGAAAAATTACAAACATTACATTGAAATATAGACAAAGTTGCATGAAATGTGGATAACAAATTCCTGTGATTGTAATTTGTAGCTGTAATTTTATAATTGTAACATTTTAAAAATGTTAAATTACTTAGTGTTTCAATATTTATTTCGTCATCAATGAAAAATTAATGATAAACCAAATTTGCCTGTATTATGACCAATAAAAAATGAATGACATTATTAAATATGTTTCTTCATAACTTCTGATTTGTTTGCTTTATATAAGAATAAAAAGAAAATATTAATAACAAAATTTTATTATTTCGGAAATAGTTCCTTTTTTTTATTGACTTATTCGATATGTCTGTCTCTCCACACATTCCCCAATTATTTAAAACTCGTAACCAATCCTTTTCCAATACAAATAAAAGAATATCGATTTCTTTTCTTGATATTCTTCTTTTAAATTATCTAGGGAAGAAAAAAAAATATCAATTTTATTCATTAATCCCTCAGGGTTGAAAATGAAGAATCCTGAAAAGGTAGAAATCCACAATTCTTCCTCACGTGAGCAGCTAAAATATTGAGGGAAAACTGTAGTTTTGTATCTGGAGGCATTCGTAGCGCCATCTAGTGTTGTCTCGAGGAGAAGTCTTGACGAGAATCTCCGGAACACGCAAATATCTCGTTATGGGTTTCTTTTAATATCATCAACGAAGAAACGCGCCGAAGGGAATAGAGCAGCTCGAATTTGGATTCAATTATGCTCCGTCCTACTTCTCTCTCTCTCCCTGGTCTGTTTAGTTTTTTTTTTTTTTTTTTTTTTGTGATTTTTAGTTTTGTAGCAATATTAAAAATACAACTTGTAGATTGGAGGAAGGTATGATGAAGAAATATCTTCCTTCTCATTGGATTATTTCTTAGAAGATTTTTCTTCTTACTTCCGAAGATGTTTCATGTCCTTTAAGTTAAATAAATTCCGGTTTTCAGGAAGAAAAAATATGGCAGAAATACCTTTTCAAAACAATTGCGTGTAAAATATGTTTATCGCTTTACAAGTTAAGACACAAAAGAACATATCAGAGTATAGCATTGCTTTCAATATGCATAATAAATATAGAGAATCATATAAAAATAAAGAAATAGTCTAAACATGAATTAATTGAATTTTAAGAAAATAATGTACTTAATAGTTTCCAAAAGAAAATTACTTAAGCATGTTTTTTGGAGATAGAACTAATATTAATACGAAAAAGGAATATTGTAATATATTTTGTATGCATATTTTTATAAATTTACCAATGAAAAAGTTAAACATTGCAAAATCTATAAAAAGTTGAACAAAATACAAATTTACAAAAATGAATACTAAAATATAAATGATAGCAAGAATAGGAAATAAGAATGATGAAACGATGTAGAAACAAGACCAGATATTGAAAAAAATTAGATATATAGAAAGAAACATCAAAATAGAAACGAAATATAACACTTTAAAACTACGGAACTGGATTACGACACTTAAGTCCTGGTTTAAACTCGTTATACTGACCAAACTTTTCCAAACGGAAAAATGTTATATAAAAATTGTACATAACCAAAATTTTCAAAACATCTACGGTATAATTAAGAGAAGGATACCTGAGTCGGCAACCTCATCTCCAAACTTGCACAACACACTAAAAGGTAAACTTGAAGCTTCCTCAGATTCAATTTGTATCAGCTCCGCTACGCAGCAGATCTGAAGCAGCATCAGGATTCAAACTCACAGTTGGATGAAAACAATGCTGGCCTATAACCTCCCGAGCATTACACATCATTAAAAAAAACTAACAAAAAAAACTGTATCTGAAAAAGAACGTTATGAAAAATTAAATACCAAAGGTAAACAAATTCTAAATACATATGGGCCTCGGGGCTTATGTTTCCATTCGAATTTCTCCGGAAACCTTAAATATGCCTAGAAATTTATCAGTACTCAATAGCGAGTCCTTTTGTACATTTAAGTCACATTCATTACTGGTGCAACACTAAATTCATAGAGAAGTGGGAACATAAAACAGAAAGTTCTGCGTTCCATATAAACTCACGGCTAACATAGACGTTTATTTACCTTTCAAATTAGAATACACAGCTCTTAATTCACTTCGTTTTATTTGAGTGGGATTATTATTCTTCGTTTCAGTTCCGTAAAATATTATTCTTCACAAATCTTATGAAGTTAACTGAAAGTGATGTGCATTACAAGAGAAGAAGATAAAATTCGAGTTTAAAATTGAAAGAGTTTAATGATATCATGCTTGATTCTTTTTGGAAGATGTCCACCAAAATAAACAAATATACTACATCGGCAACAATAATATGTTTATTATCTTCAGTAAACTTGTTTACTGCACTTATAACAATAATTCTAGACACACGTCAAAATGGTTCCAATAATATCCTTTATACTACTTAAATGATTAAAAAGTTGATACTGATATTTATGAAATTATCTACTAAATACAATTACTTTGCTTTTTTTAAAAGTAAAAAAAAAAAATCTCAAAATGTGCATCGAACTTTGAAAATTTTTATTTTTCGAATGATAGACTACATCGTTTTGCATTTTTGAATCTTATTAAAATAAAATGCAGAAACAACCAAATTAAGGCTACCAAAAAAAATTAACTTTTTTTATTCAATTAAATAATTTAAGAATTATTTTGTTATCGATAAAATTAAGTTATATAAATTTAGTTTGTAAAACGGCTCAGACGCGTCAGGTTTTAAGATAAAATTAGTTGGTAAATGCATAAACGTGAATATTTTTCCAATACAAATTTAAACAGTATTTTATGTTATTTGAAAATGTTGCATTCCATTTAACAAAATAACTAACTAAAAGCATACCCAATAAACCAATTAAACCAATGAATTAATTAAATAAAATTAACCAATAAAAATATGTAGCCTGTTTAGAACAATCTCTTAATATTCTAGTATATCGAATATTATTCTTCCCCATTACATTTACATACATTATTCCCATTGTCAATTAACTTTAGACTTCAATCAAAGGTTTCATATTTAACTTCTCTCCATAGTTCCAGACAAAATACATTCAATTAAGTTTAACCAGACAAATGAAGATGCTATCTTTTCAAAACATTTATTAAAGTCATAGGTCAACCTTTGAAATGATACGTTTTAAATTCTTGTGTTAATACTGTTTAAATGTTTGTGTTTCCGATAATTTTAATTCCATTTACTACTTATTAGTTATTATGTTTCATAATAGATTTGCAGTTTGAATTTATTTTAAAAATAATTTCACTAAACCAGCGAAAAAAATACAGGACAAAGAAAATAATAACACAGAAGATTGTTTCTGTTACAACATTTTTTTTGCTGAGTTAAATATTGTAAATAAACGTTTTTGAAAAATTATTCAAATATTTATCGCAGTAAATTTCATGAACAGCTTATAGATAATAAACAAAGATATTATAAGACAATAATATTATTAATTTTTTAAAAAATCTATTCAGTAACTTAGGTGTGTAGCATTATCTAAGAAATCCCACCTTTTTTGCTGAATTCCACATTTATATCAGCCGCGTCTGAATCTATATTTATTTTTTTCAAATTTCTTAATTTTATACAAAAAATTATCAAATAAACGAAACATTATCAAAACATCAAACAGCTCTTATAAGCATATTTTATTTATATTTATTTTAACATATTCATGTAAAGAAATTTCAAAATCTAAACATGAAATAAATGCAATCCATGTTCAATAGCATTTTAAATTCAAACTGGAAATGGAATTCCAAATTAAAACGAATATGCTATAGTTTGCATTTCAGTGTTGCTAAGCAACCTCACGGAGAGAAATGAAATAAATGAGCAATGGATAATAGCTTTTGCTAAACTTGAAAAGATTCTTTCTAAGGAAAATAAAAAATATTGCAATTTTACAGACAGCAGTTTCATTTGGTATTATTGAAGTTATAAATTTCATCTTAAAGTTTTACATATGCATTGATAACATATTTTATGTTACTATTGTAAGACTATAATGAGTGTTAAGGATTTTTCAAAGTAATTCTTCATCCATTGAAAATTTGTTTTGTAAATAAACAGAAAAGCTTTACCAGTTAAAGTTAAGAAAAGCTTTACAAAATATTATTTTAAAATAAATAAATAAATAAAACTACGAATTCTTATGAATTTTAAATTTATTTTCATCCAATACTTGTTAACTACAACTTTACGATTTTTTTTGAAGAACAAAATATATACATCTCAAAAATCTGGAAAACTCCCTTTTCTATAATATTAGAGTTTTCGAATACAGACATACTTTTCAAGTTATTTTTAGAAGAACTAAGTATTATCCTGACTATACATATTTTCATCTGAAAAATATGGCTATTAGAAATAGAAACCATTATCTTAGAAACCGTTTGAACATTCTGCTTGAAAACTATACTTAAATACTTTCTGAAGATTTTTTTTAAATAATGCTATTGTTCCAGATAGTATGCAAAAATATTCTCACAAAAACCAACACTAGATAAACATTCACTTGTTTTTGAAAATTATTATTAATAACTTTCTTAAAATATCGTTTGGTTGTAGATCAATTATATACTGGGTTATTCAAAATGAATCATCTAAATTCAAGATTCTATACTTTCAAAAATAAATTACACAGAATGATAAATAATACATTATGAGAAGAGAAAAATCTGGAAGTTTTGTATTGTGAACAATAGGTTGCCCTCCTGTGTTCTATGAAAAGCTATTTCAAAAAAGTTGTTCAAGAAACTTTTACGTAGCTACCTCACAGTTGTGTCGGATGCAGTCCACCAAATGACTTGATGTTACACAGCTGGCCGCCTAGGTCACCTGATATGGCCCCTCGCAATTTCTTCCTTTGGGGGTTTATAAGAGATAAAGTGTAAGCGCCACTGTGGTTCACAAATTTTTGTGAATTTAATCAGTGGATTTCTGTTGCTGTTCAAACAATTACCACTGACACTTTACAATGCATTTGGCAAGAATTTACTTAATGAATTGACATTATACTTGTGACTAAATGAGGTTATTTCAAACACCTGCAAAAAAAACTTCCACTCTTTCCCTTTGCATTTATGCACTACTTATTCTGTGTTGTTTATTTTTGGTAATGTAGCATTTTGAAATCGAATGATTAATTTTGAATAATCTTATATCCTTTCCTACAGTTGGTATGAACTACATTTGTTTGAATAGACTCGTTTGCTATTTTGTAATAAATGTTTTCGTAACCGTAATGTTTCAAAAGAAGTTTTGAGATTTGTAATTTTACATTTTGAATTCTGACTTGTAAATTTATTGTATTATTTTCCGATTCTGTATCTCGTGGTAGTCAATTCTATCTCTAGTTGTGATTTCGCATAAGTTATTCTGTCAAATTGATCTAGCTATTCAAAATATCCTTAGATCAGGCATTGGTCGAGTGCAATTTACAAAACAACTGGAAATATTTTATGTATGACTTAACATAACTGGCGCGTTTTATTATTTCCTTCAATATTTTATACAAATAGTAATAAAATATCTTTACAAATCAGATTCCAGTAAACTTTATTTTAGTCTTACGTTCCATTTGTATCGTTGTGCAACAACTGTAATAAACAGTCATAATAAAAATAAAATAATGGACATTTATAATAAATTAGCTTCATGAAAAGATAGCACGAAATGGCGCAGTTTTCTAGAAGGGAGTTCGGAGAATTTCACATAACTTTGTTTTAGTGTATTTATAGAATATATTATTTTATTGGTGCTTCTTAAAGCTTGCGAATATCATGTATTACTCGTAACAGCGACCTATTTCACGCAGAATTCTAAATTTTTTTTTTTGTCTTAAAGATAATATTTAACTAAACATTTACCTCAACGAAAAGTTAAGAGTTACATAGTTTTATATGAATTTATTTAAAAAATATATCGCTTACCCAAGTCTTATCATCCTTGCTATACTGCCAAAAAGCACATTGACTTATTTGTTATCGACTTATTTCTGTTATTCTTTACTATTTCTTTCTATTTAAGCCATTTCCTGTGATAGATTTTTTGAGATTTAATTTTGTTTGTTTAATGTTATATAAAAAAGAATTTTCAATCGAATATGAAGGCGCTCTGTCAGTGAAACAAATAATTTTAAACCGTATCCATAAGATAATATATCACCCTCAAAATTTCACTTCCAGAATATGTGAGCATTTTGAGGATAAATTCATTTCACCTTAAGCATCCAGTTTTAATACTTATAATGATTTTCAGAGAGACCTAACCAACAAATTATTATCAGGTATTGCACAATTCTGGCCCATTAAGCTACACTAGTCAGTAGGGACCTTAATTGGTCACTTAGTCCGATTTTAAAAGCTAGATCCACAAAAAATCTACTTAAATATGTGCCATAATTATCTTTTGAAGGTAAATGATAAACAAAACAAAAAGAATATTATTGCAATTAGCCAAACGATGTGAATTGTATTTTGTAAAGTGCATGCGAATATATTTTAAAAGTGTAATTAACTTTAACACTGCAATGGTTGCGTCTGAGAAGGTGCATTAGTCGCTTAGTATCTGTTAGTATTCTCGTATCTATCAAAATTGTTGTATCCTCTTATCTTTACTATTTGATATACTTTGAAGTACATTTTACTTTGGTGTTTATGACGAATAAGTTCATAAAACTCAGAATGAAGCGTTTAATTCGCAAAGGACATTTATTTATAATGAATAAGTAAAATTTTGTATCTGAAATTATGTTTATACTTCGTGGTATGCTAATAGTTTGTCGCGAAAATAAATAAACAAGCATCTGAAAGACTTAACGCAATGTTAAGAATTGCAAAAACCCAACCCATAGCTTTATTCTGAACACATTTAAAATGTATACTTTATAAAAAGTATTTCTTATAAAGTAATTATAAGTAAATACATAATTTATAAGAATGAAAAAAATACAAGTAAATTATTTGTCTTTTTTAAGCATTCTTGGATTAAATTCGGAGCATACGGACTCTTAAATTTAGAAACTGTTCCTCCCAACCAATGTTTTGGTAAACATCTCGTGCATTTACTAAAACGATCATTATAATTACTTGCCTCGTACTCCATTTCCGTCGTCCTGAATTACACAACAACCGGAATATTCATAAGTTAAATGATATTAATTCAGCTGTTATTATTCACCGTCGAGAGTTTACTGGAAATTTCTGGTTCTCGTTTAATACGTAATCTCACTGTTGAGTTGATTTATATGATTGCATATATGATTAGCTGAAAGGTGCGTATTATCTCTTTCGGCAGTTCATCACCCTCTTTGGAAAGAATTTAAATTGTTTTAAATCATCATTTACAATGATTTATGCTATTGTTATTTCTGATTGAAGATTGTATAGTAATGAGACAACACAAATTGATAGGATATAAAATAAAGTATATTGCGTTGTTGCAACAATCATAATTGTTTGTCAAGGTCTATATTTAGTATGTATTTTACCCTTGAACTGCAAAACTACTATGGACAGATTTGTTTAATCTGAATTGTAGTCTTTTGACGTAGAAGACTACTGACTTCGTACTGTAACGCATCCCAGTTATTTAATTCAAACACAATGCACATTATTTTTGGTTCAATGAAGTTAAAATACTGTTTAGACCCGCAACATCTCACGGTCATATAATCGCCAATTTAGCGAATTTTTAAGGTTACCATGTGCATATCAACGATTTTATTGGAACGAGACGCTATGTGTATACGAGGGCTATCACATTTGGCGAGTTATCCCTAAACGATCTTCCATCGCTAAATGATGAAATTAAATTGCATTCCAACCATCAACAATTCTATAAGATGTCCTATGAGATGAACAAAGATGTACGTAGACAAAGAAGGCACAATTGATTCTCCCGCCAGGTTTCAAGTTCTATAGTGTTATTCGCTTTCTTCAAGCAGATTGGAATAATGCAGTCGAAATTCATCGAAAAATGATTCGAGTGTACATGAAGACTGTATTACTTTTGATGTTGTGCGTAAAGGGTGAAGACAATTTAAAGACGGGCGAACCAACGTTCATGATGAAAACGGATAATAATTAAAGTTCCTTCAAACATACCTCTAATGGCAGGAAGGTTATGACCACGGGGTTTTGGAAACCAAAAAGATGTCTTGCTCTTTGAGTTTATGAAACCGGAAACTACAATCAATGTAGCTGCTTATTATCAGACTTTTTGACGACTGCGAAGATTCCTTTAAAACAAAAGCAGAGGAATGAAGCTTCGAAAAAAGTGCAAGTACATTTCACATCACCGGCGGTAACGTTTCTCGAAGCGAGGAACGGAATACTTGTCCACCGATGTGACAAATGTCTGAATCTTCACGGTGATTATATCGAAAAGTAATCATGTTAGTACACAACATTTGGTAACAAATTCTTCTTGTTCTATACGTTTGTATTTTTTATGGTTCATTGGCGGTTGAAAAAAATCCGCGGCCCTCGTATTTAAATACTGGTGATTAATTTATCAAGTATGCTTTGATTTAAGTGTTTTGTCTATTTGCATACGTATAATATTTTGATGCATTTGTCAATAAAAATAAGATCACACATACGAGTACATTCTACATTGTAAATATTAGATAATTAATACTTCATAAATATTATAATCTACCATAAGGCCTGTTTTCAAACGTCTTTGGTTTAATATGCATATTCTTCAAACATAAGCAGAAAAATGAATGCCATTTGTGAACAAAGAAATTGTCTCTTCAATAGATAGTCTTTTATAAAGATAATTTGAAAGAAAATAAATTTTTATCTGGATAAGCAAACTCTAACATGTAATAAAAGATTTTTTGAATTTTTTTTTATTAATTCATGAACAGTATCTATTTCAATTCAATACTATTTAACAATGTAATATGAACGTAGTTTTTCTCATATTAAATTCTTTTCTTTGTCCTTGCAGGTGTTTGTTACGCCGAATTTGGAGTGCGAGTTCCTCATACTACAGGATCTGCATATATGTACAGTTATGTCACCGTAGGAGAATTCATTGCTTTTGTGATTGGTTGGAATATGGTCCTAGAATATCTAATAGGTACGGCAGCAGGGGCCTGTGCGATTAGCGCATGCGTGGACGCCATTTCAGGAGGATCTATAAGTCTTGCTATAAGAAATGGAGTAGGAACGTTAGTTGGTGAGTTTTATTATTTTTTCGGATTAATTTGCTGTTTTAGTCAATTTAATTATTCGGTAAGGATTATGACTCTTTCCAAGTTAAATACAATATAATTTATTCTATGGTATAGTATGCCTTGCTAAGTTGATTTTAGAAAGAATTCATTATTCGCGCAGTCTTTGAAAAAGTTATTTAATTATTTCAATGTAAATTTTGATTCGGTAATTATACTCAATTAGGATTGAAACAAAATATCAATAAAATTAGCTCTCTAAGGAACGTTTGTATTTTTTTAAATTTTGTTTTGATTTGCATTGAAATAAAACGATAACGAAATTTTGTTAGTGAGGATCTAGAAATCAATGAAGGTTATAGATGGGAATCATTTATGTCGCCTTTCATAGGGAATTGGTTCCCCTTCAAGGCACAAAAAGAAAAATACAAGATAATTTTATAGCTATATGATGACGGTACTGCTATGGAAATCTCAACCAATCAACTTTTAATAAATTTTAACTTCATTTACTAAAGTTTGGGAGTAATAATTATAAAAGACTATTTTTAATAAAAGTTTTCCAGTGAGATTAAAGGTTGATAATTAACTACAAGACAAATATATGTATCATCTTTTGCAACTTATTATTAAAATTAATTGTGATTTACAAGCATTAATATTATAAATAATTAATATTAATCAGAATTTACACCATATTCATATTAGTATAAAGAACAACTTATAAATATTAATAGTATTATAATTTCAGGAATACCCTTTTTTAAATAAAAGGTGTGAATTAAAATCGTTCACACACATTTTCGTAGAACTTTACGAAGTGTTTCTTTGTATTTTCAAATTATAACTGATTCTTTTTTTAGGGAAAAAAATTACTATTTATTGCAAAAAAAATTGTACAAATAGGAAATGTGGTAAAATATACTGTATAATGCAATATACATATGAGATTTGTTCAAAAAAACTGTTTTTGGCAACAGATGGTATTGTTAAGGCTTGATGTTATCATTTTATAATTCGGCGCGAAAGCAAATTTAACAACAAATAATTAAGTGGTTTTATTTGGCACCCAATGGCTGCCAAAGCAAAGCTTGTTGTCTAGTCGAGTTATGGACATGATTTTTAGTCGGTTTATTTCCGTCAATGAGACCTGTTTTCTTTATTATATACCAGAAACTAAACAACTATTAAAGCAATGGGCTACTTCCGGGGAATCTGGTCCAAAGGAAATGAGGTTTCTATCGGTCGGAAAAGTTATGGCGCCGAATTTTTGGAATGCGAAGAACGTCATACTCATGCACTTCTTAGAAAAAGCAAAAATGATTCATACTATACTACAGCGAGTTATTCATTTTCCCATTCTTAATATTTCATTACTCATTCTAAACACTAATAGGTCTTGCACCTTTCTCGTACAATATCAGTCTGTATTCCAGTTAAATGGGAAGTGTAATTTAAAATTTAACACGTTCTTCTGCAAAGAAGTTATATGTGTACTTATATCGTATTTATTTGGGAATTTCAATTTTAAAAAGACATTAATACCCTAAGATTATTAGATCTCAAAAGAAATCCCTCTATCAAGTATCATGCATTCAATCTCATTTCATGGTTATTAATATAATATTTGATATGGAAGCTAACGAGAAAAATATATTTCAAATGGTATGCGATGTCATTAGTTTAGAATTGGGAAATTCGTAGGATAATAATCGGGAAAACTCATTAGATTAAAGTTTAGAAAGAACAGTACATTAATACCAGCTGTTTTCGCTCATTGCATAATTAATTACTTTGACACACGACATGGGACCTATTTTGTAAAGCTATTTTCTCTCAATATGTTTTGAGTTACAAAACCAAAGCTCTCGGTTGTTAAATGAAAGATATCTCGTTTCTGATTAATTATGTTCATTTCCTCAAAACGTTAAATTATATTTTAAATTCTCATTTGATTCGAGCCAACGCTAAACGGTCTGCGCTTTAAATTAAATTTCATATTTCTCGAAATAATTGGGAACGAATTCAAACTATTTCTGTTAAAAAAAACACTAGAATGAGTAAAATACGTCGTTCGTTCAAAAAATTCCCAGCATTGGTCAATGATAAGTTATTGAAAATAAACACATACTTTTAAATTTGTTTTACATCAAAATACTGTCCATCTGAATTTACACAATATTCTACTGTCCATTTAATTGTTGAAAACACTTCTTTAAACCGTTTTAAGAAGTGCTTTCGGCTGCTTTGTCACATTTTCATTCCCTTTTTTTTTACCTCTACTGAATCAGCAAAACTATGTCCTTTGAATTTAATTTTCAGTCTACGAAATAGGTAAAACTTCGGTGGTTCTAAGCAGGAAGAATAAGAAGTGTGCTCCAGAAAGTTCACGTGTGCTAACGTTGTGGCATGAAAGGTACTTTTTTCAGAATAAGGGAGCGACGTGTCTGAGCTTTATCGTGAAACAAAAGTCAATCGTTTGCTACTTCTTTTTCAACTCTCTTTCGTCTGATTGTAATTGACAGCCTTATCTCTCCACGAATACGAATCTTATGAATCTCCACGTAAAATTCATTTTTCAGAATTGTTTATCTGTCCGCGCGTGATTTGTAGGATGCATTCAACACTATCGTCTGCTGTGGAAGAGTTGAGAATCATCTTCATTGTTTCTGCGATTTTGACAAAAACGCTTATGCAACTTGCTCATTTCCTTTTTTCTTCATTATCACATTTGTACGCTTTATTCAGCTTCTCAAGGGTCTCGGAGTGATGGATTTTCAATCAAAACGTAGAGTTTAATGTTGAAACGCTGTTGTGAAGATAACATTTCAGAACCCGTCGAATCAAAACACTTAACAGTCAAAAAGAACCTATGGCTTTTACCAAAAGAAACGAAAATATTTTTATTTGATTTGATTGCTTATCAAACTAGTACTGAGAAGCAACACCAGGGATATTGGCGACGGACATAATTTTGAATCTCGGTTAAGTGACCTCCAAAGTCCTCTCCAAATTTCCAATCTACATCGCAGGAGGACATGGGACCTTGATAGATTTAATGTGCATCAGTTTCTCTATATTGTGGGTCTTAAATGGTATCAATGTTTGAACTCACAACTCGACGAAATGAACACTAGCAAGATGTCTGTGACCATAAACACCAAGCTTACAAATGAAAATGGTTCTGAGTAGCTCAGCGTCTTCGATAGTTGAACTTTCAACCTTAGAAAGAACAGTTTATTCTCCAGCGAATACCTGCTTGACTGTGGGCAACTTTTCGGATAACGGTCTGGCTGTACACAGCATAAAACATCACTTGCCATTTCACTATGGTATGCCATAACATAGGACTCAAATTTGACCTTATTTGCATTTAGAATTAGGCAACACTTAAAAGTAGGACTCTTCGAACGGTTAAAGTTACAAATATCAAATTAAGTAAATAATAGAAACGGAATTGAGGTCAACAATTACTTAACCAACTTTGAATCGGTCCTCAGTAATATTTAAAATCATTTTAAAAATTGCATTCAATGCATAAACTGAAATTTTAAATTAATTTACCTTATTTAATGTCTTCACAAACAGAAATAAATAGTCAAAAGAGGAAAGGAACCCAAAACCATTAACAAATTTGCAATAATTTTCAAAAGCATGATAAAACACTGTTGCTATTGTAGCCTTTAAATATGATAACGTTTTCAAAATGATTTTGAAATTGAATGGAAAGCTTATTTTATAAATTTCTGAATGAAAGGCTGAATTAATAAAGTAAATTTTAATGCATTTGAAATCTTTCCTAATTTAATATAGTTTTCATATAATTTTCAGTTTATCTCATTTCATAATAAAATTACCTAATGTTGCTATACATATTTATGCCTTGAAAAAAATAAAGCAAATAATGTTTTTTTTTTAAAATATTATCTCATTTTGTATTAATTTCAGTGAGTTTATTCATTAAGAATTTATAAATGACTGAAATTTCTTAATAAAGTCTTTTTAATATTTAAATTTAATTAATGCAAATTATGAGAACATTGAAAATATTGTGGAGAGCAACCGTTGCATTAGCAAATCCTGACGTTTGGTGAGAGTAAAGCGAGTAGGATGGGAAATATTTCCTGATGTAAAATAAATAACCCATGATTTACGTCTCCGCCAAAAGAGCCGCCAACGTTAGTGTCCAATCTCACTTGGCGACACAGAACCTTATGCATATTTTTAAAAACTGTTTGAAATTCAGTTACGCAGAATTTAATACAGTCTGTAATAAAATAGCACATCTACATAATATTTCCTTAAATAAGCTTTAGAGAGAATTATTAAAGATTTTCATTGTTGAATCTCTTTTTTAAACTTCAGAAATATCTTAAAGGAGCTTTTCATTTTCAAAATTACACTATCGATAGTCTTTACTGTTATGTATTTCCTCCATACTAGCGACACCCAAACAAGCATTTTTCCATTACAATATTTTGGAACATGAAAACTAATTATTACATTATTCCATAATGTTTGGTAGCCTTTTAACACTTTTTCAAAATTTGCGAATTTCCCAAATTGATTTTCTTTTGATCATTCTTTCTAGATTAAGCTAAGATGGCGAAAAAAGAAAATGCAGACGATAAAGGACCGTTAATGAACGAAACATCTGTAACGATGCAAGATATTATGAATTAATTTTTTTTTTATCTCAGATCATTAGCTTGTTTTAAGTTTTCCAGAATTAAAATTGTTTTCTTCTTATTGATGAATAAACAGTCGCCGAGGGATTTAATTATCGGAAGTCTAACAAAAATTGCTCTACGCTTAAAGGTGTATCCAATTTGGTGTATATTACATCTTATTTTTTTGAATTTTAATTATTTCTTAATAATGAAAAAGTAATCAGAAAACTTGTTTGTCTTAACGCACACACTTGAACGTGTATTTTTGTTCAATGTCTGTACATTAAAATGTGCTAACACATCAATCAATAACTCCCGAGACTAACATTGAAAACAACATTTTTTTTGTAAATTTTTTTTTATTCATCAACATAACACCTTTTGTTAATCACATTTTAGGGTGATACAATCGTTCCAGCGCTTTTCCAAATCTTTTTTTTTTTTTTTTCAAAAAAATTTTTTTTTTCTTTTTTTCGCAAGAACTCTTTTTTGTTGCGAGTAAATAGCGATAAACTGCTTTCTGAATCATCGACTCGTTGCTGTTTTTGTTCCATCGAAAGCAATCACGGCACCCACTTGGAAAAAACCTTTTTCATGCTCAATTTTTCATGAAGGATAGTAAATACACTTCCATATGATATCTGTGTCATCTCAGCAATCTCACGGAGCTTCACTTTACGATCTTTCATTATAATTTTTGTCACTTCACTCACATTTTCCGGTGTAACGGCTTCCACAGGTCTACCCGAGCGTTCCGCGTCATTTGTGTCGGTACGACCACGTTTAAACTCGGCAAACCACCGACAAATCGTTGCTTTGGATGGACAAGAGTCCGGGTAACATTTTTCAATCCATTGTTTCGCTTGCACGGTGTTTTTACCCATTAAAAAACAATGTTTTATCAGAACACGAAACTCGGTTTTTTCCATTTTTTTAAACAAACTACAAAACGACTTTACTCCAACCTCGATAACTCAGCTGTTTCTGGTCCGATCGACATAAAATTTTGACACGTTTCAAGCAAAGGTTAGTACTCTAGAAAGACCTGGTTACTGGTTTACTACGAGCGCCATCTCTGGGTTAGTCTCGGGAGTTATTGATTGATGTGTTATATGTAATGTTTTATTTAATATAGTTCTTTAAGATTAGGTGGAATGTATGCGTTGAGAATATTTGGATACATTATCGAGAGTTTTATTAATAAAATAAAGTTAAATTTATAAAAAAAAATAATTCTCAAGAAAGAAATGTATTTTAATTTATAAGAAAAAATGAATCCTTTAATAAAATAAGTTTTACAGAAGATTTGCTTTTTCAAAAATTGCATGACAATTAAATTTTATTTTTCAAAATATTTACTCTGTATTTTGTAAATAGACAGATTGTTTTCAGTTTTTAAACAGGTTTTAACTAATACATCACTTAAAGGAAGAAATATTATTTGCAGGAAGTTGACAAAAAATTCATAAACGAAAATATGTAGAAAATCTTGATGCCAAAACTATTTGATCGAAAAAGGAAAACACGTTGAGAATTTGCCTTTTTTTTGATAAATAATTTTTAATAAAATGTTTTCTATTTCACCTTAAG
>BMAW01125094.1:21533-35711 GCA_019974015.1 Nephila pilipes | reverse complement strand
CTTATAATTGCACTCATCTAAATTTAATCGTCTAAGAACAACATGGCAACATTTTAAAAATGAACAGTTTTTAAAGTTATTGAAACAATGCTTAGGTAAGATATTAGTTAAATTGTGTGCGTGTTCATTTTCTTTAAAAGGCTTGGAGGATAATTTTACACTGAGTTTACTGTTCAAATCAATACATTTTTTTGTTTCATCAACCTTTTTATTTTTTATCTCGTGTTTTTCTCTTACATTCATTGCCAGTTCTGAATTCTGATTATAAGATAACCTCTTGTTTGTTTCTGTCACATTACTTAAATTCAACCTTTCAGGGATATCAGAACAGTTTTGTTTATTTATTAAGCCTGATATTTTTTCATTTACACATATTTTTCTGCTTTTTCTTTTTAATACTTCAGTTTTACTGTTATTTCCAGAAAATCTTAAGCCTCCTGTTCCGTTAAGTTCATCTAAAGAAAGTTTATAATTGAGAATACTACAAGGTTTCAGTATAGGATAATTTCCAGATACTTTGAACCCTGTTCCTTTCTTTTCTGAAGTTAAATTAATAATTGGAATGTCTTCATGCTTGAATAGAGGTTCCTCAGAATTCAAGAGAGCAGACTGCTCTCCGAACAAATCAGCTGAAGTTTTGAATTTCCCCCTCTTCTTTTGTAAATTACAACATTTTTTACAATGAATCTTTAAAATTTTCATTATCTCCTTTGGCTGTCTAGATTGACTGCTTCGAGGTATTCCAGTACAATACGGAATACACTCATGTTTTCTAATTTGTTCTCTATTTTTTTTTCTCTCGAAAAAATAATCATCAATTGTTTTACTCAATTCTTCTGCTATTTCATTTACCAATGTATTTTTCTTTCTTTCCAAAGAAAAAGAACAATTTATAAAATTTGAAGAAGGTTCTATTTCACCACTTTTGATGGCCTTATATACATCAAATGTCTTGCTATTATTTTCTTCATTTTGGATTAAATGAGAAGAGTTAACAGTAGAAGTACATCCTACTGCTGGAAGTTTTAAACGAGACAGAACAACACATGGTTTTATATTTTTAACATTTTCTATACTATTACATTCTTCACTGTTGATATTTTTCATAGGTACATCTGTTTTGTTATTACATGAAATAATTTGACTAAGTTTCGGATTTTTTTCCTCCCTAAATTTTGTGAAAAGTTTTTTTGATGTGTTTTCAGAGATTGTAATATTCTTCCAATCTGAAATACTTTTAACTTTCCTATTATTCCTGTTTGTATATTTTGAAACATTATCCAAATGTTTTGAGCTCATAAATGAATTAAATGATTGCTTACTGCTGCCACCAGTATTTTCCATACAATTTGAAGATGTGTTTGCATCAGAATAAAATGATATATTTTTATTTCTTTCATCTTCAAGTGACCAATTTAGACTTGAACTAGCTTTATTTTCCATACTACGATTAATTTCATTCACAGAATTCTGATTTAAAATGTTTTTATTTTTATCTTTGTTTACTTGAGCTTTATTCAAATTTTTTGAATAATTTTCTTCTACTGAACGATTATTTTCTTCTCTAATTTCTGTATTTTTCTTATTTAAACAGTCCACACAAAATGTTTCACATCTTGAAGTATGAGAAAATTCTAAATCAACATTAGTAAAGGAGTTCAAATATGGATTATGAAAATCTTTATGAGTTTTTGTACCTTGATTTTGTTGAATATACATTACACTATCTGATTTTTTAAAATTATTGGTAGAATAGATGCTACGGCATAATTTATTATTCAATAACTCTTTTTCCTTGCTGTTATGAAATATGTCAGAAGTTTCACAAACAGATCTATGTAAACAATTCTTTGTTTCAATAAAATCAGTTACATTAGATCTTGAGTCATTTAAATCAACAACTTTAGTGGCACATCTCAAAGTTTTATCTTTATTTTCACTTATCAACTGTGATGTTACCATACTGGGTTGATGCTCTTGAAAATCATCCATATTATTATTTAATAATATTTCCTTGTTATGATCCCATAAATTCAGTCTTTTAAGAGCCACACTACATGGTTTAATAAACAAACTGATAATTTTTGTATTTTCATTTTGAACAGCTGTTTTTTTAAATTCTTTATCCAAAACCTCATTTTCATTGTGTTCAGAATTACAATCTTTTTTAAAAATGCTCATACTTATATTCTATTTGCATTTTACTTGGCATTCATAATTCCTCTTTAATATCTTACATTAACAGAAAAAATACCTTATAAATAAAGTACAATTTTTCAGTCTAAAAAGCTTTTTACACAGTAATGCTTATGAAATTCTCTCCAATTCAACACTTTTTTTTATAAATAAATGCATACTTGTTACATTTAATAGATAATCACAAGATAAACTTCCTAGTAACACAGCTTTCTTCACAAAGAATACATTATTACATTCGCTCGCCTTCACAAATTCTTACTACAAAAAAACAGCGCGCCGGCGATTCTACACTAAGCTCCATTTTTTTACAAGTTGAGTAGTTCACAGCTTCTTCTCGCGAACGCGACAAGATGACAACATTGTAGGAAAAATCAAAACATGTATTTAAATCAAAACAGCACAGCACAGTACAAACATGATCATGACGCAACATTCTCCCCACCTTGAGTTTGGGGATACAAACTCAAAACAATAAACATAAAGATAATATATGCATACAATTTGAGATAAAAAAAAATACAAATAGCAATACAAATATTTCAAAATATTGGAATGCAAATTTAAATCAATATTTTAAAATTCAAATATAGAAAGTTCAAAAGTTTGTTTAGAAGTTTATAAATCCAGTCTTTTAACTGGTTTTATTTCTCGTCCTGAGCTAGTCACGGGAACAGTTTTATTAGAGTCAGTATTGAGCTCGGGATATTCAGTTACCACTTCCGGTTTTCCGATACGACTTGCTCGTAGTTTGGTTTCAATTCCAAAGGGTACAGTCGTTGGATTGGTCTTAGTACGTTTCCCTTTTCAGTTCGCAGTTTAACAAGTCTGATGATTCCATCTTTACCTGGAAAAAGCTCCAGTACTCTTCCTAGCAGCCTTTTTTTATCATCTGTACCAATTAAAACTATGTCACCTACATTTATCTTATCTTCTCTTTTGGTAACTGATGAACGAAGGAAACCCAGGTACTCCCTTTTAAACCTTTGTTTTAGATTTTCACGAACCTTCTGAATATATCTCCATCTCAAAACAATATTAGTCTTTTCAATTTGATCCAAATCGGAAACATTATTCAATGGAATATCCTGAAGAAACATAGATGGGGTCAAAGTTTTCAGCTCTTGTTCCTCAGATTTGTAAGTTAGTGGTCTGCTATTCATGACAGATTCGCTCTCACAGACGAGGGTCTGCAATTCCTCGAGAGACAAACAGGAGCGCCCAAGATTTTTTCTTAAAAGATCTTTCAAAATTCCAATCAAGCGTTCCCAGAAACCTCCCCACCATGGAGAGGAGGGTGGGTTAAACTTCCAACGAATTTCCTTGACTCTAAATTCACTTTCAATTGTAGTC
Source organism: Nephila pilipes (assembly GCA_019974015.1). Lineage (NCBI taxonomy): Eukaryota > Metazoa > Arthropoda > Arachnida > Araneae > Nephilidae > Nephila > Nephila pilipes. The sequence continues at coordinate 32,162 of BMAW01125094.1, read as the reverse complement.
CAATCTAATTGTTTCAAAGCTTTGTTTAGTCCTGTAAAATTAGTACCATTGTCTGAGTACATCACAGAAATTCGTCCTCTTCTGGCAATAAACCTACGCATAGCTTGGATGAAGTCATTTGTACTAAGGGAAGGTATTAGTTCTAGATGGACAGCTCTAAATACGGCACAAGTAAAAAGTACTATCCACACCTTTTGTTTAGATTTAGTCAACAGAGGTCCAGCTAAGTCTACTCCAGATACTTGAAAAACTGCTGCTAACTCTGTTCGATCTTTTGGAAGAGGCGGAAAAGGTACTTCAAGATGTTTCACTCTTTGCTTTTTACATGTTAAGCATTCTTTGATAACACTCCGGATAGTCCTTTTCCCTTTCACTATCCAAAATCTTTCACGCAAAATAGTCAGAAGAGTTAATGTCCCAGCATGTTTGTTAGAAACATGTTCTTGAGCTATAAATCTTCTTACTGCCAGGTGTTTCGATGGTAGAATTATTGGAGAAATAAAATATTTCGATTCTTCTTCATTTATCAATCTAGATTTCAATCGTAAAATTCCTTCTTCATCTTCAAATACTTGAAGACCTCTCAAATTTTGTCGTGTTTCTTCATTAGAGTAACATTCTTTTTGTACTACACGAAAAATAATCTTTTGTGCATTTAACAGTTCCTCATTTGTAAGTTCTGTATATTGTCTGAAGTCTTTGGCCTTTGGTTGAAAACGCAGGACCCAAGTCATAACCCTAACCATCTATTCTAACATAATAATCTATTCTCCGTCTTAGTCATTTCAGCTTTCGGATGGTATGTATGCATAACATGACCAATTATTTTTTTCTCAAAGCAGAACATCTACTATATTTTAGATATGTTTAATTTTTGAAAAGCATATTTCTTCACAATTTTTATTTATTATTGAAAAAACAGGAATGAACATGTGAAAATAATTTATGTAATATTCTTCAGATGAACAAATTTGCTTTAATATATTTGATATTGATTTCAAATATTATTGAAATATTCTTGGCAGGATTTATTAAATTTATTTTGATAATTAACATAGATTTAAGAGTTTTAACTTGCAATTGTGTTTTTTCGCTCATCCGCAACTTATTCAAAAGAGAAAATATCTTTTCAACGGCTACTTTAGTGTTCCTTTTTTTAAAAAAAATTATTATGGTTGTGAAAATCTTTGCCAATTTATAAAAATATATTTCGATTAATAAGAAAATTAACTTAATACATAGACACAACAAACAGGCAAAAACATTTTTAAAAAGATCAATTAACTTACCTTATATCAAAATTTATGAAACACTTTTATATCCATTAACTAGTTGAAACGGAGCACCTGTACAGTTTCAGTACCAGTTTTGGCAGGGCACTGATTATGCTTACATTACTGAGACCATTATAAGAATCATATTTAGTAAAAATTCTTCACATTTATTATTCAATACTTATGATATGGTACAGTAAAATGCAAAATTGGTTGAAAATGGTTTTTATCAGTTACAATATTTTATGGCACAATTGCAGAAAATAATTTTGCTTAAAAACAATCAAGTTGCATAATATGAGAAACAAGAAAACATTACAGCAAGTCATAAAAAAATTAGATAGAATATGGACAAGTTCAACTTTGTCAACAACAACAATGAACCAAACTCGCGCGCAAACCTTCCCGACTTCCGGTCATTGTTGATCAATGGGAAATCAACGAAATTTAACTAAGTTTTGTACATTTTTAACTCAAATTTTTGAAACTTTTTTGAACTCTATTGAAAAAAGGTGTTATATAGATTTCAGATCTGAGGATTTTTACAATTTTTATTTATGCTAAAATACTTCGTATTTTTTTGGAAAGGTTAACATAATTGCTTGCTTTATCGCGATTTTTGGCGACCGATAATATATTTAGGTGGAGCCGTTTTGCTTATTAACGTATTTGCTTTGATGTGTCATATTTTGTGGGATCCACTTTATAAATTTCAGTTTATTATGTTAAAAGCAAAACAATTATTTAAATTTATTATTTTGTTTATGTGAATTTATTTATCAGTTTAATTTTTTGTCACCGTGAACTGAACGATTTGAAAAAGTATATTATTTTGTACGCTGTGGCAACAAGGAAGTGCTTGTTCTTTTTTTGTTTACATAACAGTATTCCATGAAAAATTGTCATATAACTAGGTGAGTCTTGGACTCTAGTTGGCATGTTAATTTGTGAAATAAATGAGTATTAATTTTCAATACAAGAAACCTTTTTGTTTTTACGACATCTGGCGTCCGCGACAGGACTATTAAGTGTCAATATGTTTACATCTGTTAAAGGCTTCAAGAAAGAAGACCTAATTTATTTGTGTCAAGAGATCAATGAGGACTTACCGTTGAAGGTTACCATATCTACACTGAAAGATGCAATTTTAAACAGTAAAGAATATAAAAATGATCCGGACTTTGTTTCAACCGTACTAGCCACAACTGTTTCTGAAAGGCAGGGAAAAGAAGAGAGAAATCGCCAAGACGAAGAGAGAAGGCGCCAAGAAGAAGAGAGAAAGCGCCAAGAAGGAGAGAGAAAGCGCCAAGAAGAAGAAAGAGAACGACAAAGACAACATGAATTGGATTTGGCGAGATTAAACTCCCGGACAGTTTTAGATGCTCTAGATGATCAAACTGCAGAGTCGGGTAATGTAAAAAAGAAATTTCACTTACCTAAGTTAGAATTACGCCATTTTTCTGGAGATTTAAAGGATTGGTTGCCTTTTTGGAGCCAGTTCGAACATGTCCATAATGATGTTGATATAGCACCAGAAAATAAATTTCAATATTTAGTGCAAGCAACCGTTAGCGGCTCACGCGCTCGGGAGGTAGTGGAAAGTTTTCCACCCACCGGCGCCAACTACGCCAAAGCTGTTGAATCTTTAAAATCACGTTTTGGTCGAACTGATTTACTTATAGAATTCTATGTCCGCGAGCTTTTAAAATTGGTTTTACAAAACGCTTCGCAAAGTTCGACTGTTAATTTATGTACGCTGTATGACCATTTGGAGTCTCAGATTAGGGCATTAGAGACACTTGGCGTAACAACGGATAAAAGCGCTGCTCTACTTCATCCTTTGGTTGAGTCATGCTTACCGGAAGATATACTAAGAGCATGGCAAAGACAAAGAGGTCCTGATTTCAATCATAGTGGCGAACCACAAGAAAGGCTTAGTAGCTTACTAAAATTCTTAAAATCTGAAGTAGAATCAGAAGAAAGGATTTGTTTGGCGATGCAAGGTTTTGGTTTAAACAAAAAGAAAGACAATATTGGGTTTAGAAATAAGAAATTTGAACCAAGAGTAAAACAAAATAAAACACCCACCGCCTCCGGTCTTTTTACCAATCCACATACTCATGAAACCAAAAAGTCCTGTGTGTTTTGCGAGAAAACTCATCCCAGTGCAGACTGTTTTTCTGCACAAAAAATGAGTTTAGATGAAAAACAAAGGATTTTGAGGGGAAAAAATTGTTGTTTTGCCTGTCTGGCTCCCGGTCACCCCGTCCGAAAATGTCATTCATTTTTTAGATGTGTAATTTGCGGGAAGAAACATGTTCCCTTGATGTGCGAAACAAACGAGTTAAGAAAAAATGATTTCAAGAAGACGGAAGAAGCTGAAGTTTTCAACGAGGTCAACATGTCCAACCTGAGTGTGGGTCCTAAAGTGTTTTTACAGACTCTAAAATGCAAGCTCATATCAGATAAAAAAGAAAAAATCTTGCGAATTGTTCTGGACACCGGCTCGCAAAAGTCTTATATTGTAAAGAGTCTTGCCGAAGAAATGGGATACGTTCCTGTAAAGAAAGAAACTCTGGTACATTCACTGTTTGGTGGGATTAAATCTAAAGAATTTGTACATACATGTTATAGAATTAGGTTGAAAAATATTAAGAACAATTTTGCATGCAACTTTGAAGCTTTGGATCAGGTAGCTATTTGTAATGATGTATCACCTGTGAACTCTGGGCCTTGGTTAAAAGAGCTTCAAGAAAGGGATATAACATTAAGTGATGTTGGAGAAAAACCACAACCTGTACAAGTACTTATAGGAGCTGATCTTTTTGGAAAGATTTTAATCGGTCAGCGTAGGGTCTTACCATGCGGATTAGTAGCCATTGAAACTTTGCTTGGGTGGACTTTGTTAGGGAAAGTTCCTGATAGTAAAGTTACTACAAGCAATGCCATGTTAGTGACATCACTTTTCGCTAAGGAGTTTGACCTTTCAGACTTCTGGAAACTGGATTCTATTGGAATCAAGGATCCTATTGAAAAGCTGTCTAAAAAAGAGCAAGAGGATTTGACTACTGAAAATTTTCTTCAAACTGTTAGGTACAATGAAGATAATCGCTATGAAGTTCATTTGCCTTGGTTAGATAACTGTGTGCCCTTGCCTGATAATTTTGAGCAAGCTAAAAGAAGGCTAGACACCACAACCAAGAAGTTATTTCAGGAAAATTTGTACGATAGTTATGAGGGCATATTTTTCGAATGGCTGCGTGAAGGAATTATCGAACAAGTACCAATTGAAGATAAAGATTTGCCTGCTAATTATCTACCTCACAGACCTGTTATCAAAGCTAGTAACACAACTCCTATTCGCCCGGTTTTTTATGCATCTGCTCGAATCAAAGGACATCCGTCACTAAATGACTCCTTACATAGTGGTCCAAACTTGATTGAGCTCATTCCTGATATTTTGCTGCGTTTTCGAGAAAAGAAGATTGGTGTAATTGCAGACATAAAGAAAGCCTTTTTGCAAATTAGCCTCTGTAGAGAAGACAGAGACTTCTTGAGATTTCTATGGTGGACAAATAAGGCCTGCAAAGACTACAGGTTTTTTCGGCATACCAGAGTAGTTTTTGGCGTTCGCAGCAGTCCTTTTCTACTAGGAGCTGTACTGAAGTATCATCTTGAACAAAATACTGACGTTGATCCTTTGGTAACTAGTTGTCTTTTGAAGAGTTTTTATGTAGACAATCTTGTAACCAGCGTCCACAGTGAATTAGATTTGCAGCGAGTGATAAGTGTTTCTAATGAGTTATTAAAAAAAGGTGGTTTCATTCTGCGGGATTGGGAATCTTCACTAACAGAGGATGGAAGATCCTTCAAAACAGATCTGTTAGGCCTTCAATGGAATAAAATTGAAGACTGTTTTTCGCTAAATATCAGCTGGTTGAAAGAAGTAAATGTCGAAAACATTACTAAACGTACAATATTATCAGTTACTCACAAAATGTTTGATCCATTTGGATTTGTGTCTCCTGTAATGCTTTGTCCCAAAATTATGCTACAAAAAACCTGGAAATTATCATTGGAATGGGACGAAGAAATCACTGGATCCCTGAGACAAGAATTTTTACAATGGTTTAGGGAACTAAAAGTATTGGAAAATGTTACCGTTCCTCGCTGGATCAATGTTAATCCAGAAAATATGAAGAACTTCTCCATTCATACCTTTTGTGACGCAAGTAGAGATGCATATGCCGCAGTTACGTATCTTGTACAAGAGGGAGAATGTGGAAAGGTGCATTTTTTAGCCTCGAGATCACGAATATCTCCTCTGAAAGTTGCTACAATTCCAAGATTAGAGCTTCTTGCTGCATTGGTGGGAGCAAGATTAACAAAATCTGTGTTGGATGCTCTTGGATGGACGGATATTAGATGTTTTTATTGGAGTGATTCCACTACCGTTCTTACCTGGATCATTAAAGATGAAAATTGGTCTATTTTCGTGAATAACAGAGTCCAAGAAATACGGAATATTAGCCAAGTTTCTTCTTGGCGTCATATTTCTGGATTTGAAAATCCAGCTGATTTACCCTCCCGAGGATGCAAAGCAAGTATTTTAGTGAAAAATAGATGGTGGGAGGGGCCAAAATGGCTTACTTTATTTGAAGACGAAGGACCATGCAATGAATATGAGTTTGATGAAGATGAGATACTAAAAGAGAAAAGGAAAAGCTCAATATTAGCTTTGGTGTCTGTAAATCAAGATTCATCTGCAGGCTGGTTTTATCAGCGCTTTTCAAAATATGAGAGCATTGTGAAGTTAGTGGGATGGATTTTGAGATTTGTAAAGAGCTGCAGATGTGATGTTCAGCTAAGGAAAAAGGGAAGCTTAGATGCTGAAGAATACAGGGCAGCAGAGAAACAAGTGATAAAATTGGTCCAGTCGGAATCTTTTGTGAACGAGCATGATGCAAAACTAAAAACTTTGAGTGCATATAAGGATGCCGATGGAATAATACGGCTCAAAACGAAAATAATTTTCCGTCAGGATACAGAAGATTTTAGGGAACCAGCTGTTCTCCCGTCCAATCACAAAGTTGTCGAAAGACTAATATTTTCTCACCATATCAAAAATAATCATGCTGGAACTCAAATTTTACTTAATATTTTGAGAGAACATTTTTGGATTTTGAGTGGAAGAAAAACAGTGCGTTCTATTATCTCAAAATGTGTCGTTTGCAAGAGATTTTCTTCTAAATGTTGTGATGTTGTATCTGCTCCTTTGCCTGAAGATCGAATACGACAGGCAAACGTGTTCGAGATCTGTGGAATTGACCTGGCAGGACCTTTATTTTTAAAAGATGGAAAGAAGGCGTGGGTATGCATTTTTACATGCGCCGTATATAGAGCTGTCCACTTAGAGCTTGTTTCATCGCTATCGACCGAAAGCTTTTTGCTAGCTCTACGGCGATTTATAGCTCGGAGAGGCCGATGTGAAACCATGTACTGTGATAATGGCACTAATTTTGTCGGAGCTTCCAATTTGCTTAGAAGTTTAGATTGGAGCCGCATTTGTAGCGACAATGCTCTTCGTCCAATTAAGTGGAAATTTAATCCCCCTTCTTCACCATGGTGGGGTGGATGGTGGGAGAGACTAATTGGTATACTTAAAAGTCTTTTGAGAAGAATACTTGGAAGAGCAAGTTTGGCATTCGAGGAGTTGACAACAGTTATTTGTGATTGTGAATCTGTAATCAACTCACGCCCTTTGACTTACATCGACGAATGTGACTCAGAATTTGTTCCACTTACCCCTGCGATGTTTCTTCAGGATATCAAAAACTCTGGTGTTCCAGACTGTGATGCAGCAGATCATAAAAGTCTCAACCATCGTGTCAAATACAGGTTAGCTTTGCAGAAGGACATTCGAAAGAGGTTCTGGTCCGAATATCTTGGATCTTTGATAAGGAGGCCGGAAAAGACTAGAACTTCGATGATAGCTCCCGGGGACATTGTTCTCATAAAAAGTGACAATGCCAATCGAATCGACTGGCCACTGGGGAAAGTGACAGAAATTCTGCCAGGGAAAGACGGTGTGTGTCGACTCATTAAACTTAGAACATCTCGCGGAGAAATTCTGCGTCCAATTCAGCGTGTCTTCCCTTTAGAGATCTCTTCTAATGATTCGTCTTTTCCACCTGACAAAAATGCATTATCTACAAAAATCGCCTCTATGAAGAATATTATTCCTAAGTGTTCTGACGACAACTCCATCGACTACGCAGTTGTTCAAAACAAGACAAGACTAGGACGGACTGTTAAAATTCCCGAAAGGCTGGATCTCTAATATAGTTGTTGAGCTGTGGGACTTCCACATCTCAAGGTGGGAGGATGTGAGATCCACTTTATAAATTTCAGTTTATTATGTTAAAAGCAAAACAATTATTTAAATTTATTATTTTGTTTATGTGAATTTATTTATCAGTTTAATTTTTTGTCACCGTGAACTGAACGATTTGAAAAAGTATATTATTTTGTACGCTGTGGCAACAAGGAAGTGCTTGTTCTTTTTTTGTTTACATAACAGTATTCCATGAAAAATTGTCATATAACTAGGTGAGTCTTGGACTCTAGTTGGCATGTTAATTTGTGAAATAAATGAGTATTAATTTTCAATACAAGAAACCTTTTTGTTTTTACGACATATTTGATTTTTTCTTATAATGCACTAAATTAGGAATATAATTACTGTATTAGTATACATTTTATTTCTTATTTATTCTTCTTTATCAAAGGAAAAGTAATTATGAGTGTTTTCGGAAAAGGCTTTATATTTTTGTTTATTAAGAATAATTTATTTACATGCTGAATTGATTGTACATATCAAATATTCAAAATAAAGTACTTTTTATTAACTTTCATGCTAATTCACAAACAATTGTTGAATTGTTTGACATTTCAAATCCAAATTCTTTTATATCACCAAAAGTATTCATGCATACTTTGAAAATATTTTTTATGTTATGTATTTAGTTAATTTTGTGTTGTATTAAATTTATTAGATGACTTATTTGCCAAATTATATGTACAGATTGAATCTAAATTCTTTTCTTGTATTTATTTAAAAAATTCTTATATAAATATGTTAATTTATGATAATTGAAGTTTAACCAATTACTGTATTTATAATTTATTGAAATTCAACTAGTATATTAAATCCATAATATCATTTATTATATTTCATAAATCATAACATGTTTCAAAAAAACTAGTGTGTTTTTGTTAATTTCCTGATTTATATAATTAGCTGTGGATCATATTCCCATGAAAAAAAATTTTTTTTTAAATAACTTAATTAAAAAAAAAAATCATGTCAATTTTAATCAAGTTCGAGGTCAAATGGAAATGTGTTAGCTTAATAAATGTCTTTTTGTCACATGCACAGCCAAAGATTTCCATTGTTAAATAATTGAATATGATGCAAATTATTGGAATTTACAAACACCAGTACATCTTTCTTTCTTTTTTTTAAATGTTTTGCCCGAAATTTTATAAATTTAATTTTAAATTTTTTGAATCTAAGAAAAAAAGGGCTACTATTTATTTACTAATCTTTAATTCAAGTTTAAAATATTGCATATTGATAAATGCAATTATGTTTATGTATAAATATTTTTTAAATTATATTTATAGGCGGAGTGTCCTATTTCGTTACAGTTAATACATTTAATTTCTTTAATTTTTCCTGCAATATTACAGTCGCAGGTAGCGTGAGCACCGGCGCATTTTATACATCTGGGAGTCATATGGCAGTTATTTGAGCGTAAAGTAATTAAAAATATTGGAAGGGGAATTTTTTTTTGACGGTTGGTTAGTTGATTTATTCTTATTTGGTTGAAGCCTAATTCGATTAGTTCATCATTTATCCTGAATCCGTATCTCCCAGTAAGCCTTTGAAAATAATTTTAAGAGGACACGAAATTTTAGGTTCTATTACATATATTCGCAGGGCTTAGTAGTTAGAAGATTAGCTGGAGTTCGATATTCATCAGAAGAGTTTTTGTATAACTTTATGTACTCGCCAGAAAGTCAAGCTCTTAAATTTGGTAAAACAGTGATAAGTTCTTTCAGATATTGTCTGTAATGTTTGCTTACTTTAAGCATTATTGGAGGAGGTATATTTTTAGCTCTTATCGTTTTTTGAGTTGGGTTAATTATTTGTTCATCATCATTACTGTAGTCAGGAATTGTTTCATCATTAACTGTCAGTCCTTGAAATTTATTTTGAGTAGGTAGTTTTAGGTTTGAGGAGGGAGGGAAATTCATCTTCTTACAAGTTTTATTTTTTGGAGGGGTAATAAAATCTTCATCAAGGCGCTAGAAAAGAATACTCACCCTCGAGTAGTTCCAGTTTCTTGTTCGTTTTCTCGATAAAATTTGTGGCAACTATATAATCTTTGTCGTTGTGGTCCACGTGATAGGAATCGAGGAGAACCAGTAGAGATTTGAAACTTTCTCTGATTGAAGCGTTCATCTGGATCTGATTTTCAATTTTTTCTTCTGTGACAGGGGGAGATTTTGTCATAGGAATTAGTTGAAATGGAAAAGATGGTAGATCTTGAATCGGCTTTGAGATGCATTTCATTTAGCTGGTCATAGATCGTTTCCATGGTCGGTATCCAGTAAGGTCAGATTAGAATAGGAAGAATTCGCGGAAAAAGCACTAAACAGTGCTGTTTGTTCAGAAGCGGTGATCCAAAGTTAATGGATTACTCCATAATCAATTTAATGGAGATATACTCGTATATATGATTTATTTTCAAAAAATAATAAAACCTAGACAACTCCGATACGTGGCATTTCTGAGCCCACTCTCAATCTTTCTCTTGAATTTTCACGGCTTCTCTTTCAGAGCGCCGTTTTAGGATATGCTGTTGGCAATGCAAAGCTATTGATAAATTGACAATGTAGAGCGGAAGACTTAAGTGGGGAGCTTTAATTAATTTAGTGGATTTATAATTACAATTGTGTTTTTTCTCTCACCCGTCTCGCAACTTATTCAAATTGAATATATATCTTTATACGGGTTTCTTTTGTTTGAAATTGTTACAGTAAGCTGCTCTCTTTCTGAGAACGGGAGATATCGGTGTTCTGAAACTGTGCTTGGAGACAACGTGAGAGGTTACTTAAAAAGGGCACGTATGATCACATTATGTATTGGTTCTAAGACTGTTATAACTTGCTTAATCGTATGGTTTCGGACATTTTTAATGATTTATAAAAATATACTGCGATTAGTAAAAAAAGAAAAAAAAAATTAAGGAATGATTTTAGAGCTTAATACATAGTCACAATAAATAGG
>BMAW01125094.1:0-21433 GCA_019974015.1 Nephila pilipes | reverse complement strand
CCCCCCCCCCCCTTTTTTTTTTTAAAAAAAAAAGACCAATTAACTTACCTTAAATCAAAATTTATGAAATATTTTTTTTATCAATTAACTACGTAAAATGGAGCACGTGCACATACTCTCATTATAAGTTTCGGTAAGGCATTGTTAGTCTTTACGTGTTTACGTTATAAAGACTATCATACTAAGAACTATAATTAGTAAAAGAATTCTAATCAAAACGCTGTAAAACCTACGCGTAACGTGCTTATTACTATTTACCCCTGTTACAATTAGCCCCTTGCTCCCCTATGTAAGATAAAAATTTAACTAATGTGATTTTTGAAATGACCGATTCATTTTTAACTAAGTTTTTAAAATGCTGAATAATATAGATATAATTCTACATGGCGTGGCCATTAATTTCTAGGGCTGGTGTAACTGAATGAGAGCCATAAATCGCCAGAACTCCATAACGCTTTTATTTGAAAAGTTGTTTATCAGTGCATGTCCTTGGAAGTCTGCGCCATTCGGAAGCAAATGGCTTTCTTTGAAACACTTATTAAAGTGTGGCAGTTAAATTTTTGTTGTCGAAATTGTTATGGAGCAGATAATTAATAATAAAGGCTGCTTCAAATTCAGAAAAACCACCACAGAAATCCACGAAATGTTGAGACAAGTGTACAGAGAGGATGCACTTTTCACCCGTTCACGCACTTTTGAATTGTTCAATCGTTTTCGGGACTACCGCGAAAGTGTCGAAGATGGCGCACTTCACTGGACGATCGCATTCCATGCGTACGCCAGAAGCAATTGAGGAAGCTCGTGAGCTTGTGACTTCGTATCGCCGATTGATTATTAGAGAAAACGCCAATTTCCAAGATGGTAGTTCGGCAAATTTTGACTCAAGACATAAAGAACCACAAGGTTTGTTCCAGATTCATTTCTCGCTGTTTATCAGAGGAATAAAAGCAATTCAAAATAGACTTACGCGGTGAACTAATTGGCAACGTTGACGCTGACCCTGCGATTCGCGATTGCACAACCATAACACTTTGCATTCCAACTCAGACCCTTTTATTTAGTTCCTTTATCACTCCTTCAATAGTCTCTATCTAAGTCAACCATCTCACTCCAAGACCTACATCATCATCTATACAGCTTTTCATCAGCTGTTTAATACCCTGTTGCCGTCTCCACCTCCATGGACGTCTTAAAACATGGGCAAAATGGGCCCGGTCCCAGGGCCTCTCCTTTGAGGGGGCCTCGTCTCGTTCTCTACTCGGCCTCAATCAGATCATCATAATAATTTTAATCGTCAAATATTATTCTCGGATATGACTGGATGAAGACGGTTACTTCTATGTTAAATATTTCTATTTACAACGTTTGCTGAGAATCAGGGAAAATATTAGTTTTATATCTACAGCGTGATTGGTCCAATTTATTTATAAAAATGCTGCTGGAGAAAGGACAGTCACAGACATAACAGACACTCCTTCTAGCGACCTTTTATTTATTTGCACTCGAGTTAAGGATCACTCATGAAAGGACAAGAGATATACATTTAAGGCCCCAACAGAAGTGACATTTTATGACATTCCCTATTTTATGACAGGCATCAGGGCTAAAAAAAGAGGGTTGGAATGACCCTGAAGGAAATCACTCCTACAGTTCAAAATCGACAATTCTTTCCTTTAAATTTAATTTCTTTGAAATAGCTAAAGGTAATTATGTTTTTATTTTTGAATTGTATTTCTTTGAGATTTAAGATAATATACAAATATTTATATCGCATTAAAAATGTAAAATCATATGTATTTGTATTCGGTTTGTTTGTAAAAATAATATCTAGTTTTAAAAAATTCTGCTCTTCTTTTCTTTTTTCTTTTTCTTTTCTTTTCTTTTTTTTTTTTTTTTTTGTAAATTTCCTCTTTTTCCCTCTGAACAAAATGAAATAATCTCTTAACAGTTTATAAAATTATATATAAATATTTCAATGTGTGACTCCCGCCCGACCAGGGCGTCCTCTTGTGCCATCACTAAATTCAAATATTAAATACTACGACACAAATAATTACAAAACCACCAAAACTACTTTCACAATTTATTAGTATATATTTACTATGACACAGATGACTACGCTCTCCAGGGTAAGCTTTCTAATATCTTAGTTCAACCCACCAATAGTAATCTAACAGACTCTTACCAACAGTCTTTCCTCGACTGCAACTCAGATTCTGAAACAACTGCTGAAAACACTAGGCCAAATATTTCCCGAGTAATCCTTACTCGAACCTTCAACAATAGACTTTAATTCCTCCTTTCTCTTATCTAGCACTTCAGCTTCACCTCATCTCACCTACAACGCCTCTCTGATCCTCCTTCTGATGTAGTTTATATATTTCCACAAACCTAACACTTCACTTCATTCCTAACTGCTTTACATACTAACTTTATGTATCACGTTTCTTTTTTGGTTGGGCAAAGGTTGTTTAGTGAAAGCAATCAATCTGAATTGAAAGTCCCCAAGGTTAGTGAAGAGAAACCGCGAATAGCCCAATGTCACAAATGGACTCTTTAGAATATTTTTGCATTGATTAATATGCATAAGTGCGCACTTTCTCCATTTTGAATGCACTGTGATCTTCCAAAAGAATTTTTGATGTGCATTGTAGTTCAGAGAAATATTTTTATTTGCTCTTAAATATGCAAAGTGTTATTTTACTCGTTTAAAAATTCAAATGACTGTCCTTTTCTATTATTATTGATTCCCAAATAAAAAAGGACCTTTATAAAACGAATATATTACATTACTACAAATTGCGGTAATGTAATATAAATGCAGAAAAACAATCATATAACGGGAATCATAGAGTACGATTTGATTATTATTAGATAAATAAATGCCTGTACAATAATTTAATGTTTTAAGATTATACATCAAAAATGAAGAAATTTTTTTCCAACACAGTACAAAATAAGAGATTTTTAGTGTATAAGACCCCCTCACTAGAAATACTCTATATACTTGTGTAGTGTGACGTATCTATCCGCGACCTTATCACCAGCAGTCCTCTTAGGGAGTCTTCACTCCTCAACAATTATTTGTATTAGAGAGCTTCCTCCGAAGAAGAGAACGGAAACATGCAAATTAAGACTGATATATGTATATATAGTGTAAGCTTTCAAGAGAGAGAAGAGAGAGGGGAGATAGGATAGGATAGGATAGGATAGGATAGGATAGGATAGGATAGGATAGGATAGGATAGGATAGGATAGACTACTAGCTGAATTGTTCTGTAGATTGATTGATAAATAAACTAATTGTTTTAGAGATGTCGACCTTTCCTTTCCCTCCTTCCGACCCTACACTATTGCAATGGCACCCGTTTACCCAAACTCCGAGATAGGAGTCGGCTCTAGTTTTAGAGTATTGCCTGACATTTTTTTTTCCGGAAAGGAAAACGTGTTGAAATTTTTAGATAGTATCGATTATGGTGCATTGTTTCACAAAATACCCAAAATTTTGCCTGTGCTTACTTAAAGGATCATCTTATTGGAAGAGCAAAAGACTGGTTCGAGGTAATAGGTTCTTCGTACGTGACTGGAACAGCAACAGACTTCGCACAATTAAATCAGGCATTAACAAACAGCTTTCCGGTGGTCAGAAATAGGTCGGAATTAGAGGCTGAGTTTTACTCGTCGCACCAAGTTAGAAGTCAGGCACCGTCAGATTTTGTTTATAAATTATAGAAGATACGGAAAATCCTTAATTTTGAAATGACGGAAGAAAAACTGTTGAATCACATCATTATGAGATTATCCCCACATGTAATGGATTATGTAGAAGTTCGAAACCCGACAACAAAGATCCAACTAGTACAATTAGTAGAAAAGTATGAGGAACGGCATGGGTATAAGGAAACCCCGGGTTCGAGCAATAATAACGGAAGAAAGGAATGGGATTCAAGTAGAAAGCTGCCCGACAGTCGTTTCGAAGGAAACTGGTGGAATAGAAGGGTTGATTATAAGCAGAATGAAGCGCAGTTAACTAATGTGGATTCGAATAATCTTAGATATCAAGGATGTGCAGGTGAGTGATGAGTGATATTGAAATTTTATGGCACAAGAGCCAGATATGGCTATGCTGCGCCAAACCTTAAGTGAGTCATTTAAAAAACGGAATACAAGTTAAGCCAAAGTTACATTAAGTTAAAAGGGAGTGAAGTTAAAATCTTAAAAGTTTTAATCTGATAAGTATTTTTGTCAAATTTAAAAAAAATGTTAAAACATTTGATTAAAATCAATAATACAAAAAGGTAAGGAAATTAAAGCGTAACGCAAACAAAGACTAAGACCGATTCCGAGTTTTCTTCTGTTTCACGAACTTAGTATTTTCCATCTCGTCCATTGCATCCATTAGCCATGAATCATCAACATCATACAAGATACAATTATCGTCATCTCCAAGATCAGGCAAATTAGCACTTGTTTGGGATTTATAAGCATTCAATTTAATATTAATTTTCGGTTTATTATTTGTAGAAGGATGAGAAATGTTTCGGTTTAGGCGATTTAATTTGTTTTTCGTTTTGGGTTTTGTTTTAAAACCAATAGATGCTGTGGAGGAAGGGATACTTCGAGATGCAGGGAGAACTGTATTATGAAGAATAGGAGTATTAATTGATGTAGCCGTTTTTAGAGGAACTATTGATGTCAAAATATCCGCCTGAGAAGATGTATTAACTGTAGGCGGTGTACCAGATGTAGAAAGTGGTGTGGATGGCAATGGTTTCAGATATTGTAGAGGAGGGCATATGACTTTTGTAAAAGTAGGATCGGTTTGGGTGAATATTGAAACGGAAGATTTTGCGACTTGAGCATAAGTTTGAGAAAGTTGTGGAACTATTAATTTTCGGGCATCTGTGTAAGAAATGTTACGCGAGGATTTTATTTCTTGAATCTGTTTTTCTAATTTCCATTTGGGGCATATAGTTGAGTTTGAAGTGTGAGGATGGGAACAATTAACACATTTGGGCTCCAGTTGGCAATCTGTGGAAGAGTGTCCAACAGATGCACACCTAGAGCACGTTAATTGTCCCCTGCAAGCAGTTTTGGAATGTCCGAACCTCTGACACTGGAAACAGCGCAGAGGATTCGGAATATAGGGCCGAATATTGCAATTTAAATATCCAGCTTTGATTGTTGAGGGTAATTTAGGACTATTGAATGTTAATATTATATGTTTTGTAGGGAAAGGGGAACCGTTTTTTTTAAGAGTGATTCTTCTGACCTGAGTGACACCCTGATCGGAAAATCCATCGAGGATTTCCGCTTCGGATGCACACAGCAGGTCAGATTCTGAAATAACGCCACGGCAGGAGTTGAGAGATTTGTGAGGAGATACATTAAGAGGAGAATTTAGAAAAAATTTGGCAGATAAAAATGACTTAGATTGTAATGCGTTGCGAGTTTCAATTAGTAAATCGCCGGATTTTAATTTTTTTACCGATTTTGGTTCACCACCGATACCTAACAATGCTTTTTGTATTGCAAATGGAGATTGTAGAGACATTTTATTGTTGGGTAATGTAAGGATAAAGAAACGGGAATGCTGAGCAATGTCATCGATTTTAGAAGATGTGGGTAAAACAAGGCCCTTACCCAGGTACGAAAAATTAGGATCCATGGAATGAAGGAGTTGTTCATCCTGGCGTGCCTCCACCCACCATGGAGTCCAACGAGGGAGGCAGTTGCCGGTCAACTGACATTCGTCAGGCACGGCACTTACCTGGAGGTCAACCAGGATATAGCACTGCAGCTTCAGGGCGAGGATCCACCGAGAAACCCGATGCACCCCTTATCTGCAGCACTAGCCCTACAGCAGTGTCTCTTCGCGGAGGAATCCACAAAGAGACTTACCACCAGCCGATTGACAGAAGCGGGCTCACTCCTGCCACCCGTCTACAGCGAAGCATGGGCCAAAGGGAACGCAAAAGGTATCCCCAGGATCCCACTTTCCTCCTTACGGGACGCCGCACACGGCAAACATGCGGGTTGGCAAAACCAACAGAGAAAAACGAAACAAAATGAAACAAATACAGACTATAATAAAAAAAGAGCAAAACAGAAATGAACAAACATTAATTCAAGACAGGGGAAACAATATTGAATGCAAACGAGTAGACAAGTACTTGGAACTGCAAGCTGTGATCTAGACGGAAAGGAAAATAAAAAAGGAGCAAAGTTGTGACAAGGAAGAGGGTCGAAATTAGAGAAGGATCGCTAGGGTATCCCGGGGTAGCGTCACCCGTGTTTACCAAAGACAGTAAACCCCATAGGAAAGGAAAAGATCACTCAGGTCCCTCGGGTTCGTGAAGCCCGTACTTACCTGAAGTAGGTAAGCCCCTGAGGGCAAGGAAGTGCAGGAAATCAGGGGTTCGAGAACAGAATTCGGAATTATCAAGGTGATCAAGGAGTCGATAGTCGTAGGAGTCGCAATGATTTTACAAATAGAGGATCGAGCGATGATTGGACCAGAGGGGAGCGTTCGCAAATTGAAGTAAAACCTCCTAGTAGAATGGCTACTATACGGATAAGTCCTGTGATAAAAAAAAAACCCTGATTTTGATAAGAAATCATTAGTAATTCCGGATTCGGAGATTAAAGGGT
Source organism: Nephila pilipes (assembly GCA_019974015.1). Lineage (NCBI taxonomy): Eukaryota > Metazoa > Arthropoda > Arachnida > Araneae > Nephilidae > Nephila > Nephila pilipes. The sequence goes on along the minus strand of BMAW01125094.1, from coordinate 14,782 downwards.
ACCACAAAGAGAGGAATAAGTAAAGATGGATCTCTCACATACGAAGCGAAATATGGCTCTTGATCCACATAACGCAAGGCAAACTACAGAAGTGCAATACCAGAATATCCCCAACAGTTATTATAAAAAGCCGTCTAATCAATATGGTCGTGAGATCCAAGTGAAGCTAGGAGAAGACTTAGTGTGTGGTAATATTGAGAAATTGTGTGAAGAGACTAGGCGGAATACTAAGATTCAACAGGATAGACGGGTAAAATATTATAATAAGAGAACACGGGAAGTTGAAGTTGATGTTAAGGTAAAGGATTTAGTGTTGGTGCAAACACATCCTATGAGATCGGCGAGCAAGAGGATTGCGAGTAAGTTTAAACCTAAATTTGAAGGCCCATATGAGGTGATGAAGGTTGAGAACAACAATGTGGTTATTTGGAAAGGGGGTAAATCGATAACGGTGAATGTGTAGATCAGATATGGATTTATGGTCTAGGGCAGAACAGGTAGAAACTGAGAGTAGCAAAGGTCTAGCCAGGGAGGAAACCTCTAGAAAGAAACAATGGCGAGGTAAGAGAGTGAGAAGTAAAGGGTCGACAGAATCTTCCAATAATAAAGAAAGACGGCATTAGAGTAAAAGGAGGCCACCAGTGAGAAGGAACTGGCGAAAACGCAATGCGCCTTTATTAGCTGAGAATAATGAAGTTAAAAGACGACCTCATGAGAGCTGAAAGTGGAGAAAGAGGCCAATTCAGGTATCACTTCTCTTAGGTTCAGGAACAAGAAAGATGACCAGGAGAGAAGCAGCTGATGAAAGTGGAGTCCTGTCCAGAAGGTCCAGTCCAGGTCCACCTCGAGGAGCGACAGACAACCACAAACAAGTCCTGCCTGGGATGTCAAGTCCTTATCAGCTTCGCAGCAGACGACATATCAAGGAAGGGCAAGAGGAGTCCCGTAGGTCAAGTCCATATCCCTTACGCAACAGATTGCGCATCAGCGAGAGGCAAGCGTCAACAGGAAGGACAATTCCATACCTGACAAGAGCCGGAGGAGTAGAAACAATGAGGAGTAGATTTCGGCCCTACAAGTGACTCAACAATGATGATTGTAAAATGAAAATGATTGTAAAAATGTTAAAGTTGTTAGTTATTTAAATATATTAAAAATTTTTAACATAATTTCTATCGGGGCGTTAAGACCCTCAAATAAATCACGTTTTCTTCACGGAGGGGGTTGTGACGGGTCTATCCGCGACTTTGTCACTAGCAGTTCTCTTGGGGAGTTTTCACTCCTCAACAATTATTTGTATTAGAGAGCTTCCTCCGAAGAAGAGAACGAAAACATGCAAATTAAGACTGATAACATGTATATATTGTGTAAGCTTTCAAGAGAGAGTGGGGAGATAGGATAGGATAGACTACTAGCTGAATTGTTCTGTAGATTGATTGATTGATAAATAAACTAATTGTTTTAGAGATGTCGACCTTTCCTTCCCATCCTTCCGACCCTACACTATTACAGTATGTTTAATCAAATTTTCCTGCAGAAAATTGAAATTTATTATAAAAACTTTATTTTCATACACCATTTTATTTACAAACTAGTGAGAGAATTTTCTTCTTTTTTACCCCCTTGAACAAAAAAAAAAAAAAAAAAAAAAAAAAAAAAAAAAAGCGAAATGCTACTCATAGTTCTGTGCATATTACGTGAGATATGGCATAATGATTTTTAGAACAGTGTATTTATTTATTTATTTTTAGGAGCAAAATAACAATTCTTTTCAAATAACTCGTCCCCAAAATGTGTGTTATTAAAAAAAAAAATCTATTTTTAGGATATTAATAAAAGGGGAGCCATCATTTAATAAATTATTCTCAATTTTTATGCAAACCATTTTGTACCGGTTTAAAAATTGGTTTATAAGCTATAACTGGTCATTTATTTTTTAATAATTGATCATTTTATTTTAAGACTTAACTGTTGTGGAAAATGGATACTCCAGTTAGTATTGATATAAAACCCTTAAGGCTCCTGTCCACTCGACACCAAGATGTCTCGAGTGTAATCTTAATAGTATGGAATTTCGTACTTTTTTATTTGAATCTAGTGTATTACTTTTAATTGTATGAAATAAAATGCATTCGAAACAGCCAACAAAAATAAATGTTTCTCTGGTTTTTGATTTTTTAAAAAAAGTTTTGCAAGTATTTTTAAATATTTAAATATTTTCATGAGCCTGGATTATTTAATTAATGATCAATTACTGGCAGCGGATACTCGAATTTCTGCTGAACTTCTTAAAGGAAGTGTCCTTTATAAAGGAGTTTCTAAGTGTTCACAAGAGTATAAAACAACGCAGTGTTAGGGTAACTTTCTATGAAGGAAATAGCGATACCGACACAATGTTTGAAAACAGCCACAGGCTGAAACGAAATTTAAAATAGAAACCTTTTTACCAATAATCGACTCTCTAATTTGAAAAATACAAACGCGTAGTAAAAAATATGAGGAGCTTTTGAAATGTTTGGATTTTTTAAAAATATTTCTAATTTGGATGAGACAGAAATTAAAATAGTATGCGAGAAAATATCAAAATTTTACGATAAACACATTAATGGAGAGGAACTGAACTTGGAATGTCAACATTTCAAGTCATATGTGATCATTGATGGCGAAAAACTGAAGAAAAAGCAAAGAGAAGATATGGGGGGGAAAGAATAATAAAAAATCTAATTCTTCAAATGCAGATGAAGAACAGTTGTTAGATGAGGGAACTAAAATTGGGATCAACACAGTGGACTCGTCGGTATTAAATTAGACTGAAAGGTATCAACACATCACTTTATATTTTTCAAAACATAACTAACTATTTACAGCTTTTGTCAAAGGCACAACAGAAATATTTGATATAGTTTTGTTTCCTACAAACACACTCTATAAATACATGTACAATGAAAGACTATTCACAATGATTTCTAATATTGAAATAATAATGAGAATTTTCTTATCAATGACGATTACTAACACGAGCTTCATTTTCAAAACTCAAACTGGTCAAAAAGGAATTGAGAAATCGTATGACTCAATCACGTTTGAATAACTTAATTAAGCTTGATAAAGATTGAAAATGTAATTTTCTCAACAATTGATTTTGGTGACCTAATTAATGATTTGCGAATTTAAAAGGTAGAAAACGAATATTCACATAAAACCTCATTTTACTATGGAAAGCTTTTATAGAACTGTACACATGTGTATATACTCCAAATTAGATTAAAGGGTCTCAGGTTGGGTCTATTTTTTCATAAGGCCCAAGGCCTCAAGAAGACGTCCCTGCCTACCTCTCCTCTCTTGAACTAGTTTTCTGTCCACCGCTGTGCTTCCAGCCAAAAGAGAACCATTTTTACTTTTCCCTTCCTTCTTCAACTTTCACATCATTAAAGGAAAGTTTAAATAATGTTTTATTTATTACTATTTTAGTTATTGTAATTTTACAATAATAATAACAAAAAAAATTTAAAAGATAATCATATAAAATAATACTCTCCTCTTGCTGAAGATTAGACATAGTCGATCAAAAGCACTGAGAGGCTAAAAAATAATATATTTTTTTTTATAAATTTATCTTACGATAAGATTTGTAAAATAAATAAATAAATAAATCTATTAAATATCTCATCCTCATTGTAAATAATTCATTCACTTTCCTATCTTCTTTTCTCTAACTTTTCTTTTATGTTTTTTTTTTTAAATTCCTTTGTGCATTAAGCACATTTTAATATGCTTGTTTTAATTTAAAAAAAAAAATCAAGGCTTTAATATGACACTGAGTAAAGAGCCCACCGAACTGGCACTGGTCTCTATCTGATTATTGTTGTTGGTGATTGCACAATAACGAGAGATGAATCTTGGTGTTACCAATATGACCCTGAGAACAAACGACAGAGCTCCGAATGATAGCCTCCAAGCTCTCTCTCTCTCACACACATACTCACGAACGCACACACAAATAAAGATTCCAAAAGTTCAAAATAAAAGCGACGTTAATCACTTTCTTCGACTATGATAGACTAATTCATCATGAATTTATTCCTCCTGACAAGATTGTTTCTGGACATTATTACGCAGTTCTTGCCAGACTTCAATTTAGACTTCGTAATGTAATGCCTAGTTTTCAACAGTATGGGAGTTGGCTGCTTTTGCATGACAATGCCCACCTCATATTTCTTTACCTGTGAAGCAGTTTGTGACCCAGCAGGAGGTCAATGAGATGCAGCTTCCTCCCTACTCTCCGGACTTAGCACTGACGGACTTTTTCTTGTTTCCAAAACTAAAAAAAAATGCTAAAGGGAACAAGACTTGTGGATCTCAAAGTCATCAAGAAAATGGTGACGTCCGCATTAAAAGGCATTTTGAAAGAAGACTAGAAGTTATTTTCGAAGTTTATACACAACCGAACACAGAAGTGCTTTACGTCAGGTGGGAGCTACTTCGAAACATATTAAAAGGATATGTATTTCATAAATGTATTCTGGAATTATTAGTATAGCCGGGGCAGATACATGTTAACTCTATCGTAGCTCAAAGTCCTCCCTTGGCGTGGGAGTTACCAGAAAGAGGAGCCAGTTTAGCTGCCGTCCTCATCACTTGAAGTAACGTGGCAGTGGTAGCCTTGGGGTCCTGGTTTCGGATTTTTCAAACAGACTGAACAAAAAAAAATCAAGAACAGTAATAGAAATGTAAAAATGGGCAAGTGGTTCGCGAACGCGCCTCGTGCTGAAAAGATGTTAAAAGAAGACAAATGGAAAAATAAAAGGGTGCTTTCTCTCTCTGAATTTACTGGCGAAAAGCATCAAGAACGAGAAATCTAGTTTTTTTTTTTTTTATTTCTCATTAATGTCAGTGTAGTATCTTACTAAGCAAAGAAGAAACTTGTCACTTAAATTTCAACGATGCATTCTAACTCGGAAGTTAACCAGAATTAATTGTCATATAATTTTACAAAAGGTGGAGTTGATTCTTGATCAATTGTGTAATCATATGAACTGTGGCAAGAAAAGCAAAAGATGGCCAATGTCTTTTTTCTATACTATGAAAAATATAGCTGGAATAAAAATTGCATCATTGAAAAAAAGTCAATGAACCGCACTCGGCCATCAGTATCAGCATTTCCCAGTCCTAAAAAGACTGAGAAATCATTGAAGTAATTTATCGGTGATATCTAACTATGTAACCAATGTATTTCCTCTCCCCTCAATGCGTCACGCATTCAGTTTAGCATTTGAACTCAAGGTGTTCGGAGCACTAAAACAATTATGCGCATTAACGGGGAAATCCCTCGGCGCATACTCGGCTCAATATCTCTTTGTTTTCTACTATGTATGTAAACTATAAATGTGTTGTCCTTGTAATAAAATAATTGTTTAGTGATTTGGGCCCTTTTCTTCTGTAACTATGAAAAGTAGTTATAATGGCGCCCAACGCGAAAGATTATTTCAGTCATTTTGATATTTGTGCAATCCTGCGTTTATGACCGTAGCCAACGGTACTGCTATATTGAAGTAGTTTGTGCAGTCCTGCAACCCCTTGGTTGTAATTGCTGGTGAGATCTGGAGTTATATTAACAGAGCAACAGTTGCTCTTATTGAATTTTGGATACAGTGCAGCCCGCACTTGGTGTCTTCAGTTGCCGCCAGCACATCCATTGATAAGTATACTCTTTCCTAACTGAACATGTTTTAGATTCTTAACTTTAAAACGAATCTGTTGGTCATCCTGACCATGGTATAATTTTATTGTCTATGGAAAAGTAAAATTTCTCGTCTGAACAAAACGAGAAACTTAGGTCATCCTGACCATTGTAGAATTTTAATCCAATGTTTCCCGTCTCTATGGTAGTAAAATGCTTATATTTTAAGTGTAAATGGAATTATATTTCAATATATTGTTTTTATGAATAATAATACAGTCATTGTATAATTATCTTAAGATATATCTTTTCTAGCTTGTATAAGAATATTGTAGGAATTTAGAAATTAGAGTGTTTGCATTTAATATTTTATTCATTTTGAAATCGCGTATTAAGAATTGTGTATATTTGTATAAATGTTTTAAAAATTTTGTATTCCAATGTGTAAAACTGATTTTAGATGTTAATTTCGTAACGGAAGTAAATATGATTCATGTATGTAAGAATGCAACTGCGAATTTCGCTTCGTGCATGTGACCTTGAACTCAAATTATTTCAGCCTGTCAGCGTAAATATGATTTCTGTTCATATATATGTAACATATTAGGAGAAAATGCTTAGGTTGTAATTTATGAGTTTCTTTTCATAGAATATTGTTTTAAGTAACTGATGAAATTTATTAGGAATATTTAACATTCTGTGGTTTTCCAAAAAGACAGATTTATAGTCTATTTCTTATTCATTTGTTGAAAAGAAGTTGCTTTTAAGTAAATAATTGATGGTTTATGTTATTAATGTAAAAACATATTTATGCCTATTTCAGAGTATCTTATTTAAATTATTCTAGCCTGAGTTTGTTAGATTATTATTCAATTTTTTTTAAGAAAAGATATTAAATTGAGTCTAATTTGAAAAGTAATGAATAATAATAAAAGTAAAAGGTATAAGTTTTCCCGCCACGGGAACGGTTCTGAAAATTACCGGAAATGAAGTAGACATAATTTTATTTCAGAATGTTCGTTGTATATTCTTTTTAGTCTAAAATATAAATTCTGGTGAAGAGAAGATTCTTGATACTTTTATGTACTCAATGTTTAATTAAAAATTTTCATTTATTCTTTGAAGTGCATTTGGAAAAAGTTTTTTTTTCTTCTCTTACTTAATTTGATAGTTAGGTAATTAATAAAACAAACAAAGAATTTTTCATATTTTATTTTGTTGTTTTTTCCTGAAGAATATTATTATTCCACATATTCGTTATAGATCTGCAATTTATGTATATTGTATATTTTTTGTTTTATTAGTGTTTTTAGTGTGACATATAATGTAATTTTTCCCCAGGTTATAATTGTTAGTATATTAATTTAATGTACATTAAATTATTCGTGTATAAATTTTTATTTTACTACAGAATATTTCAGCATAGTGTATTAATTATAGTTTTGGCATAATAATTAGGTATTAGAAACTTTTTGAACTTTAAAACTTTTCAGAAAAACAATTAAAAAAATGTCTTACCTCGCAGGAGTTAAGAAAGAGGACTTACGATCTCTTTGTGAAGATCTCGGACTAACTATTACCTCTAAAATGTCTGTGTTAGACCTAAAAAACTTAATAATTAATGACACTAAATATGATGAAGAGTTCACCCGTGAACATTTAAAAGGTATTATTCAACATCTTAAAAGTGATTATGAACAGAAACTAAGAGAGATCGAAAGCGAGAGGGCATTCGAACTCGAAAAGTTATGACTATCACAGCCACAACAATCAGCTACTACTCATGGGTTGGGTGTGGAGAAACCTACTCTTGACGTTCAAAAGTTACTCCCTAAATTCAAAGCACAAGATGATGACATTGGTCTCTTCTTGACTTTATTTGAACGACAACTTTCTTTCCTTAAAGTTCCCAAAGAAAATTTTGACACTTATCTCATAAGTGCACTACCAAGCGATATCGCAAAATTGATCGCCAGAGAACCAGACACATTGTCTCAAGATTATGACCATATTAAAAGTATGTTACTAAAACGCTTTAAACTCAATGCAGAGAAATTCAGGTTATTATTTTCTCAACATAGAAAATCCGCCAACAGTACCTGGAAAGACTTTTATTTCGAAGTTCGAACATATCTAGAAGGAAGGTTAACTGAACTGCAGATAGAGACTTTCGAAAAACTTAAGGATCTGATCATCACAGATCAAATTAAAAAGAAATGTCCTCCAGATTACAAAAACCATTTCATCGATACATGGTCTGAAATCATTTCACCATGTGATCTAGTTGACAAACTGGATAGCTTTGACAACATGAAGGTGGGATTGCAGAAGAAGTCTCAACTTCTGGAAAATCGAAATAAAATTTGGGTTAAGTCAGCCTCATCGACTGCAGAACATGAAAACACCGTTTCATCCAGAAACCAGCAATTCTCTAGGAAGCCTTTTCCGAGAATAAATAATAGAGGTTATGCTACAAAGCAGCAGGAAGATCTCCCTCCTATAAAGTGTTATGGTTGTGGAACTTCTGGTTTCATCCGAGCAAAGTGTCCCAATTGCACAGCAGAGCCTAAGATTGAATCGTCCCGATTCGAATTTTTGGAAGCAAGTTCCTGTTTTGTTACTACAGCTTCGGTATCAACCGTATACCTGCGTATAAATGGAATTTTTGGAAAGGCTTGTGCGGATACTGGATCCAATCACTCTATTGCTGGTGAAAGTTTGTATACATTGCTGAAGGATGAAGGTGCTAAGTTCCGGAATGGAACAATGTGTATTTCACTTGCTGATGGACAGCGCTCGACAGAAGATGTCCTCATCACTACAGTAACACTTGAAATTGAAGGAAGGAAGTTCGACCAAGAGCTTATCGCATTACCCAATGCAAAAAGAAACAGAACTCTGCTAGGTATTGACTTTCTAAAGAAATCAGGAATCATATTGGATTTAAAGAATCAACAATGGTTTTTTGCTGACATGCCTCAGAAGCAGTTTTCCTTTGGTGAACATGCTAATGACCAACATCCAGTTGACAACTTAGATGTCAATTTATGTACTCTTCGTGAAGAAGAAGGTCGATGTTTAAATACTACGCAGAAAGAAAAACTAGTTGCAGTCTTAAAGAAGTACACATCTGTCTTTGAACCAGGGGGAGAGCCTACTCCCTACATTGAACACCGAATCAATACAGGAGATAGTCCACCTGTCTCCGTACCTCCTTATAGAATGTCACCTGTGAAAAAAGAACTCCTAAAGAAAGAACTTGATACACAATTAGAAGGAAACATTATAAAAGAATGTGAATCACCATATGCAGCACCTGTTGTGCTCGTTCCCAAACCAGATGGAAAAATGCGCCTATGCATAGATTATAGAAAACTTAATGCAACGACAGTTTCCGATTCTTATCCTCTACCTCGAATGGACGATTTGCTTCATGCGGCGAAGCATACACCTTTCATGACTACAATTGATTTAAAATCGGGTTACCACCAAATCAGTGTATGTTCTTCAGACAGAGACAGAACAGCATTTGTCTGCCCATTTGGAACTTTTCGTTTCCGGCGAATGCCATTTGGACTGAAAACGGCTCCTGCCACATTTCAAAGATTAGTTGACAAATTTCGCAGTGGTCTTGAAGACATGCACGTATTATCATACTTAGATGACATAATTATCTTATCAGAAACATTTGAAAAACATCTTGATGACCTCAAAACAGTCTTTGAAAGACTTTTGTTGTTTAAACTGCAAGCAAATCGTAGTAAATGCAACTTTGCTTGTGAAAAAGTAAAGTACCTCGGACACTATATCACTAGTTCCGGAGTCCAAGTAGATCCTGACAAAACAACTGCTATCAGAGATATACTTCCTCCGAAAAATGTTAAACAAGTGCAATCCTTCCTGCAAAGTTGTTCTTGGTATAGAAGATTCATCTCTAATTTCTCTGAGAAATCAAGACCATTGAGCAATCTCACTAAAAAGAATGCTCCTTGGAAATGGGGAGAAGAAGAGCAGAAAGCTTTTGACACGCTCAAACAGTGTCTGACAACTGCTCCTATTCTCAGACAAGTAGATGATACAAAACCCTTTGTAATACGAACTGATGCATCTAATTACGCAATCGGAGCAGTCCTGCTCCAGGGCTCAGGTAAAGAAGAACACTCCATTGAATATGCAAGCCGTTTGCTTACTTCAGCGGAGCGAAATTATTCAACCACTGAACGAGAAGCACTCGCCGTAGTCTGGGCCCTCAATAAATTCAGAGGTTATGTTGAAAGATCTGAAGTCACAATTGCTTCAGATCATCAACCACTGAAATGGTTAATGGGTTTGAAATCGCCTTCTGGACGGTTAGCCCGTTGGGCTTTGCAACTTCAAAGTTTCAACTTAAAGATTGAGTACATTCCTGGAAAAGCAAATGTGTTAGCTGACATGTTATCACGCCCTAGTTGTACTCACAAGAAGACTAATTGTGAAATTTGCACGATAACTATCGATATCCCAGCTCGATCCTCGAAAGTCATACGAAGTGAACAGATGAAAGATGATGAATTGTAGAAAATCATCGACACTTTTGAATCACCAGAAAAAGGAACTGATTATTCCAACTGGACTAATCGTGGCTATCTTATGAATCGTGGAGTGCTGTACAGATACTCTCCAGATTCTGAGAGTGAAGACGCTCAATTAGTTGTTCCTATACAGGAACGAGAACATATTTTTAAAGATCACCATGATGCTCCAACAGCTGGTCATTATGGTGCTGAAGGAACGTTCAACAGAATATCGATAAGATATTATTGGACTGGCATGCGGAAATTCATCACAGATTACGTTAAAAACTGTCCTGAATGTTATAAATTCAAAGTTAGCAACCAGAAACCTGCTGGTCTTCTGCAAACTCCAGTTTCCTCCCAACGTTTTGAAACACTAGCTATTGATCTTTTTGGCCCCCTGTCGGAAAGTAAAGATGGTAAAAAGTGGATCTTTATAGTAGAAGATTACACCACAAAATGGGGGGAACTTTTTGCCCTGCCATCTGCAACTGCCAAAGAGTGTGCTACAACACTCCTTGAAGAAGTCCTTCTAAGATACGGAATCCCTCGTCGTATCATAAGTGATAATGGTACACAGTTTGTGTCAGCTGTAATGCAACAGCTTTGTTACCTTCTAAACATCAAACAATCTTTGATTCCTGTATACCATCCACAAACAAACCCCGTGGAACGAAAGAACAGAGACCTAAAGCCTCGTCTTGCCATCCTGGTTTACGACAAGCAAAACTCTTGGTCAGAAAAGTTGCCAACAATTAGATTTGCCTTGAATACAGCCAAATGCCAGACCACTGGTCAAATGCAGCTTTTCTGCATTTTGGAAGAGAACTGCGGACGACCGACGATGTCACGCATGATCTTCGTGCTGTCATCGAAAATGATAATTTCGTTGCAGAAATTACTCCATACTTCAAGAAATTTTCCCAATTCTAAGCTGAAGCTAAAGATGTTGCTGAACAACAACAAGATAAAAGAAAGCATTATGCTGACAAGAGAAGACGTGAAGCAACTTTGTTTCATCCAGGTGATAAAGTCTATGTCACCTCACACCCCATGAGTAGTGCTGAAAAAGGAAAAACTTCCAAGTTCCTCCCACGCAGAGATGGACCTTATGTGATTATGTCTCGAAGGTCTCCAACTACATATGAAATTTCCAGCTTGGAAAATCCAACTACACCTCTTGGAGTGTATCACACTTCTGCCTTAAAAGCGTTTGAGAGCAAAGACGCTCCAATGCCCCAATTCTGCCACTAAGAAAGAGAGGTAGACCTAGGAAAACTGTGACTGCTGGTTCCTTGTCGGGACGACTGTGGAACCAGAGGGGGAGGATGTAACCAATGTATTTCCTCTCCCCTCAATCCTGCAACGCCCTCTACAATAACTGCGTCACGCATTCAGTTTAGCATATGAACTCAAGGTGTTCGGAGCACTAAAACAATTATGCGCATTAACGGGGAAATCCCTCGGCGCATACTCGGCTCAATATCTCTTTGTTTTCTACTATGTATGTAAACTATAAATGTGTTGTCCTTGTAATAAAATAATTGTTTAGTGATCCGTGCCCTTTTCTTCTGTAACTACGAAAAGTAGTTATAATATGTTTTTAATTTTTCAGGACTTCACCTCATTAATTGCAACTCACCCATAGCTACATTGAGTTTGAAAATTTGATTACACGCACGCACGCACACACACACACAAACACTCCCCCCCCCCAAATGAAAAACGTTTTAATTTAAACTGTTTTTACTCAGAAACTTAAAATCTGACTATTGGAGACAAAACTGACCACCAGGGTGGCGCTGGTGAAACTGAACGAATCTCCAATTTTAAACCTTATTCTCCTCGCGTATTAAAATATTTCCCATTTTTCGGCAAGCATTTTCTCTCAATTTAGCCCATTGGGTGACCGCGGTAGCCTAGTGGTCATGATTTCAGATTCGTGACCGGCGGTTTTCGTTCAGTCGCGGGTTGGATCCTTGAATACCAAAGAACAGCCGTGTTGCTGGGGCTGATGCACGTTAAATCTGCCGGATCCCAAAGTTCTCTTGCTGGCGTGGTGTGGAAGTTAGGAGAGGGGTGCCAGCTCAGGTGTCGTACTTGTCACTTAACCGAGGTTCAAAATTACGATTCCCATCGTCAATAGCCCTCGAGTTGCTTCTACTGCGACGTCAATAAAAACTAAACCGAACTAAACTAAACACTTGACCGAGACTCAAGTTTACGAGGTCTGTCTCGAATTGTCTTCATGTTGCTTCTAGTGCGACGTTACTTCAATAAATCAATCAATCTAGTATCATTTTCTCGGAAATTAATGGCCGCGCATTGTATTAATATCATAATTTCCTTTGTGCAAGAGATTTATGATCAAGAGCGATCTCAATAATTCCTGCATGTCACGTAAATGGATAATTAAAGCCTGAATAACTTGTATTATTCATTGAAGCAATTGTCTGAGTCTATTTTCGTTTGTCGGGTATGTATACTATTAATCAGTACTATATTATACTACATTGTTTCCAAGATTATAAACAAAATCAATATTATTCAAATATTTGTCGTTGTTATCCAACATTTTCTGACTGGAAAATTTTGACATCATATTATTTATTTATACTTAATGGGACTCGTCAAAATAGATCTTTACCCTTACCCTTAGGGGTGGATCTTAAATTAGCGTACTTTGGGCGACTGAGAAAAAAAAAAATTCAAATTGCGATAAATCGCCAATCTGGTAACCCAACCAGAAAAGTTCCAGAAAGTCGTAAAATCGAAAGAATCGTATTTTTGTGGTAACCCTACTATGAAAGGGGATCTCGTTTCTATTCTGACGATTGATTTATTCTAATTCTTATTTATATTATATTATACTATATATATTTTAATTCTTATTTATTTTATACATTATTTAATTTTTAGCCTAGGCTATATTATATATATTTTAATTCTTATTTATATTATACTATATTTATTTTAATTTTATTTCTCATTTATATTACACTATATATATTTTAATTTTAATTCTTATTTATATTACACTATATATTTCAATTTTATTTCTTATTTATATTACACTATATATATTTTAATTGTTATTAATATTATACTATTTATATTTGATTTAATTTAATTCTTATTAATTTTTAATTTATTATTAATTTTATTACTTATTACTAATTTAATTAATGCCGAAGAAAGCATTGTGAATGATGATACGTTTAGAGATTTCCTCCGCGCGATCGTCATAATTTACGCGCCTGATCACAGACATCCCTCCATCATAAGGTTAGTGCTTTTTTCACGTTTTTTAAAATTATTTTCATGTCTTCCACAAATGCTGATTTACTGTGTTTTTTTGTCTTTCGGTCATAATTTAACCGTATTTTCTTACCTTTTTTCAACATTTCGTAGTTATGTTATGAATAAGTATATTTATGAAAAAAAAAAAAATCTTATTTATTTTATACAATCTTAAATATATTTATCTAAGTTTTATTATTTTAAGTAAAATTAAGATCTACCCTATTTCTTATTTTAATGTTTGCCACAAAACGCTGATTTAATACGTTTTTTATCAATCGGATAAAATATCGCCGTTTCTTTAACATTTCTACCGCTTCGGCTCATGTTTTTCTATATTTCACAGTTAACATGTTTTTTGTCCAACGGTCAAAACACCATCTCGATTCCGACTTAAGACTTTGAGAATTCCGCATTTGGCGCCACTTTGGCGCGATTTTAAAAACGCGCCAAGAAGTACGCTAAATTAGGAATTTACCCTTGGATTCTTATTCCTGGATTTCCTCTTTCAAACCAAAACTTTATATCTGTAAAAATTTATGAACTTACCAATAAGACTGAATAATATATAGCACCATAAAGAAGCTTTATTTCTGGTGATGTATATATATATATATGTATGTACTATGGCCAGATATACATAAGTAAAGTAATGTGTGATAATAAATCGAATTTATAGTTGAAAACTCATTTTACTGTGTTAAAAATTTTTGAGAATAATTTTTGATTCTACCTCAGTGATTATTTATGCATAATTTTTTTTTTCTTTTCCTTTTAATAAAATAAGTAACCTTTTTTAAGGAATATTGAATTTAAAACTAAATATTAAAATACATAACATAATTTTTTGAGACCTGTTTAATGCATTTAAATTAAACTTTTAAACAGTAGTTAAAATATGTTTGCACTCAAAAACTGATATTTATGTTTTATCCAACAATCGAATCTGATGGTAATCTTTCTATGATGATGTGACTTAATCTATTGTAAATTTAATTTTAACTCCCATTTCATTCAATCAAATCCTGAAACATGAAAATTAGTTATTTGATTTGGAAGCAACTTTCTGATCGTGTGAAAATATTTAGTTTAAAGCCAATGTTAAGACTACAATTGAAATCATAATTTAGCTTCTTTAATTTCCTCTTCAAGACCAAAATGTTATGTATAGTAACATTTAGGAATTAATAAAATGTAATACAATGGGGGATTGTAACTATTCCCCATAGTATTGTGTATGGTTCATGTG
>BMAW01125083.1:0-25850 GCA_019974015.1 Nephila pilipes | reverse complement strand
TGCAATAAGATTTTATGAACTAACTTAAGTAAGAAATATATTTTTAAAATTAAAATAATATATAATTGATAAAATATATTAAAAGGCAAAGGAGCAGTTTGAAAAAATAATATATTTAAAACTTGCTCTAAAAGAATTTAGTTGTTTATGAAAACGTTACCATTGAGATCTTTTTTATTGCTCCAATAAAGTTAAAGAAATAAGCATACTTTTACACACTACTATTTCCCACTTTTCTCTGATTTTTATTGGCTGTAACCTGCATGGATAGACCTTACGATTTATGATCAATTTTAAAAGGCACTTTTTAAAAAGTAAACATTGGAATTTTTCATAACATGAATTTTTTGTCTTTTCAGCCCATTTCAGCTAATTTGTGAAAATGAAATTACTGAAATTATGTGAACAATTTTGTCTAATTTTAAATTAAACGTAGCACATTCATCTGATGATATAGTGGATGAAAATGTGATCCCAATTGCGTTTTTAAATGTACTTAAAGATGTAAATAAGAAAATTTAACTTTTCTTAATTCTATGATTTAGTTAAAAACACATTATTTTCCTTTACTTAAAGTCATTTTTCACGCGCATAATACATAAAGATGTTGTAAAACCTAAATTACCTAATGAAATGTTTTATTATCGTTGCAATGATCAATTTTGTAACTTATGTGGGGTAATACAATTTAAAAAAGAATTTTATGAATTCTGTCAGAGTAATTAATGACTTGGAATTAATTCTCAAAACTATATTTTGCATTATTTTTATTTTATTTATAAAAACAAAATTTTATAAGCAAAATAATAATTATTATATCTTATGGAATTTCCAAGGAAATAAATTTAAAGTTCTTAAGAAGATAGCATAGTGATAAGGTACCAGTAGGTATGCTTTTAAAATCATTAAGCATCCTTTATTCAATAATATATTTTCAATAAAATGGTGTTTCAAAAAATACATCTAAAGAGCAATGTATAAATTTTAATAAAATTTGGAACGTTTAATATTATTAAACCACAAAATTAAAAAAAAAATTACTGTAGTAAGAGTAAAGAGTGATTTTATTTTGGCATACTATTTCAGAACGAAATTTTTTTAATTTTAATCAGTTTCATATCTTAATAAGTAATGAGTGATGAAGGATATCACTTTTTTTCATATTTCAAATTATTGGTGAAAAATCAATAATTATAAGTATATTTTAAGTGAATATATTGATGAGCATCTTAATAATTAATTGTTCTCTTAGTAATACTTTTTGCTCCAAATTATTACTTCTTCCTCATTTTCAAGGAAATATTTTATCTGAAATGGCATGTTTAAGCTACTTAATAGTAAGAAAAAGGTAAAAGTTAGTGTTTTATATTTTTTAAAATAGTTTTTACCCTGATTGCAGTTATGTAACTTCAGGAAATGAAAACAGTAACTTTATAATAATTAAATGAGCAAAACATTGAGAAAATACTTTGAAAAATTGTTTATAACAGATAAGTAACAGATTATTAAAAATCCAAAAATAAGAGAAAAAGTATTTTACAAATCAATAAGAAATGTTCTTCTTACATTCTTTCCTTACGTAAATTTCTTTCTTTGTTCTCTAGTTTTACTGTGACACAAATGGTTGTTTTGCAATGCCTTGGAGCAGTGAATTTATTTTCTATGTGACACAAATAACTATTGGTGTCAGTTCTAGGAATTGCTAACCAAGCACTGTTACATTTTGAGGCTGTAATCTTACCTAAGCACTCAACTAATTACATTTAGCTTAAAATATATTCAGTTTAATAATTCATCCTTTACCTTAATTTTAATATTTAAAAAAAAGAGTATTGTCAACTTCAATATTTGATAGTTTGTTTTCATTCTAATGTTTCAGTGAATTTGCTAATTTTATTAGAAACAATTAAAGTACCTTTGCAAGCTAAGCCTGCTCTTTGCAAAACTTTACATAGAACAATTTTTATTTAAACACTCGTTTTTGCTGGAACTGGAACTTAGAGCCTTTTAACAAAATTAGACCCTCTTAATTTGTATGAAATATATAATTTTTATAAATATTGTAATAAAAAACATTCTATTGCTAATCTCACTATGAAATTCAAATAAGTGATAACTGAGAAATGCATGAATATTACTTTAATTTCATGAGATATATTTAACAGTTATTTCTCAAAGCACAATAGTTTTGATTTTACGAATGTAGCGTATTTGCAATATTTAGCACAATTCCTTTTCCGTTCCAAAGAAATATTTCGGGCTTATTTCTGATATAGTTAATGATATTTGGAAGTATTCAGTTTGAAACTCAAGATTCGGTCGTGAAACAGACCACATTATTTCGGAATGGCCATAGATAGAATTATGACAGGAAATCACACATAACTCTTAACAAACAAAATTGTAGACGAAGGTGATTATACAAATATCTGTTTTTGAGAACATATGTCGAGATTAAAGCAAGATGGCATTACCATCATTGGCTTCTATCATTTAAATTGTGCTGAAACAAATTTTACACTAATTTGCAATTGGGTTTCATTTAACAGTCCTTTACTGACAAATCAAAACTTGTCTGCTGCCACAATGAGTTATCACAGACAATGAGATCTGATTTTATCATTATACACAGGAAACTAAGCTGCAATAACAACAATGAATTACTTCCATTAGAACTGTTCCAGTGAACGTGAAGATTGTCTCTGTGGTAGGTAAAAATATAGCACCAATTTTCCGCAATGCGAAGGGAGTCATACTAATGAACGTTTTGCAAAATGGGAAAAGGTCAATGGAAAAAACTGGAAAAATGTCACAATTATTTGCCTCATCACAATACCCTATTCCTGATATTCCATTTCCTATATCAGGAATAGGGTATTGTGAAATTGTCTGTAGAAATTGTAACTCTGAAAAGTCCTCCCCAGAATATCTTTTCTGTCTGGGGCTTTTCAAGAAGGACTTGACCAACAATCTCCTTGTGTTAGACTTCTTCAGTGTTTTGGGGTTCATGAATCTGATCTAGTCCAATGGCTAGATCGGATAGGATTAACAACAACAACAACATATTTAAAAAACAAATTAAAATGAAAGAATCAACGCGCAGAAATTTATAATAAATTTGAAATAATGATATTTATATACTATTTTTACTTATTAAATTACTACATTCTCAATAAATCTGAAAGGTATTTATGAATTAATTCGTTGTGTATAGTATTTAATAAATAAAGATGTTTATAATGCGAGATAATCAGAAAATTAAGTTTTGGTAATTAATTAATAAAACTTGTTTTAGTGTAAATTGAATAAATTAATTTTTTTCCACCAAACCCAATAATAAAATAATATAATGATTTATTCAAACATTATTTTACCAAACATAGCCTAACCATTGTGAAAAGCCCTTTTGTACATGTAAATACAGAATTTCCAAGTACAACTTCTAATTGCTTTTAATACTTTTACAGAATTTAACGCTGAAATTATCAGAATCTTTTTCTTTCAGAATAAAAAAATAGATAATATATATTTTAGTATTTTCAAATAACATAATTTTTCTATGGAATTTCAAGAAATTCGAATAATTCTAATAAAAAAATGTAATTACTTTGAAAGACCACGTAGTTTAATTACGAGTATTAAATAATAATAATTTCAGATATGTCATTTAAGAAGTTCTAAAATGAATAACACAAACATCTTCCCCATCACTAAGCTTATTAAAGAGCCCTTTATAAAATTACTCCATTTAAAAAAAATGGGAGACAAGCTAAGTAGGTCATACTGAATTCTGTACATTAATATAAATGTCAAATTCTTAAACGTTTAAACTTAAATATAAGCTTTCTCTAAATTTTCAATTATTATGTGAAAATCAAAAGTAAAATATTAACAATTCTGAAAGTTACTATATTTCTTGTAAACTTTATTTGTAAAAATGTCAAAAAAACAGAATACTTAATATGTATTGGGGATCTTCATAAAATTGAGAATATTTTTGATGAAGCAGAAAATAAGTGGAGCATAACTTTTGCAAGAATGTTATAAAATAAAGAAAGTCTGTCATCCGCTCTATTTTTACCTTATCGGCAAACAAAATACAATATTGCATAATCTTCTAGAATTTTTGTTCAAACACAGTAAACCAGACTTTGCTTGAAATATAAATAAATATGGTTTGATAAAAAGAAATTTGAAGAAAAAACAAACTGTTCTTGGTAAAAAATAAAATCGATAAAAACACTTTCAGTTTTAATGATATAAGTTATTAACCTGTCAGTGATGTGAGAATTGTAACCAAAGTTCTTTGAAATACATTTTATCTGGTTTAATACGTACAAAGGAAAATATTATTTACACTAAGACTAAGAAATAATGTTTAAACTTTTTCTCATCCTAAAATCATACATTTATTATGTTATGTTTATTATATTCAGTGAACATATATTTTCAAGAGAGTTGAAATAAAATTTTAACTTGAAAATTAATTAATAATCAAAAACAAATCTCAAAAAGTTCTTTAAGGAAAAGAGTAGTGGTAAACAATAAGTTCATATGTTGCCAAAATGTCTTACAGAATTTTTCTGGAATGAAGAAAGTAAATACTGTATTCATTATTATTATCATATTAGGAGAAAAGGAAAACTGTTATCAAATCAAATATTAATCTTTAAGAAAAATGTATCTAATTTGAATATATTATTGAATATTCGAAAACCCAGCTATATTACTCTTAGCGATAAATTTAAAAACAATAATTACTGATTTCTCAGTTGGAACGACGCTACAGCTTAAACAATAATATCACTATAATAAATATGAAGAAAAACTTAAATATCTTTGTTTTATTTCCCTATTTTTTAGAATGTGAAACAACTACCATTCAAAATTTGTGAACTGCTCTCAATGGTACGTGAGCAGTCATAACAAACATCCCTGTTTTTTTAACGAGGAGCTCTAAAAAAGATATTTAATGGGAAGTTATGCCTTAAAAAATAAACTAAACACCTTCATAAATGTTCTTGAAGTAGATTAAGTCCTTCGCTTGTATTCAAATAGTAAGGGAGATAAAACCTAATTTTATTCTAATTAAGAAAGCAACATCATCAAAGTCATCAAAAAATGATACTCTCAATCTTTTTACATAATTCTCTTTGCAGCTGGACAAATCTGATATGTTATTAGCTCAAATGAAATTAAATGTTAATTAAGTTAATAAATTTAATTAATTAATTTTAATCAATAAGATTTTAAAATAATTTTGTTGCAAGGATGCCATTTTTTGAAAAACTGATTTTCGCATCATTAATTCAGCCTAATCGTTAAGCATCATGAAATTATTTTCACAAGTTTTTGAGTTACTTCGTTTTCATTTAAATTTTCAAAATACGTTGGTCCCCGAACATGTTGTGAGGGTTTCAAATATTTCACAGATTTTAAACATTTTTATCTCAACATTATTTAGAGCGCTTAACATAACCCGCTTTCCTATTCTAAAATAAGGAAAATTTGGAAAACGTATTATTGTTATAAAAACTATAGTTTACCAAACATTTCTCAAGTACTTGGATTCTGCAAGTCATAAAAACCTTAAAACTTATATTCCATGAAATTAACTCTAAAAAGTTCAGACATATTTGAGATAAAAAAAAACAATTCCTAATAGTTCAAAGTTCAGGGGCTGTATATTTAAGTTTGTAACTTTTAATTGATTTTTTTTAAAAATTAACTATACATTTAATCCCTAACCCATGCGCAGAATTATTTACTTTATTGTGCAAAACACGCAGAAGAAATTTCTTCACCTTATATTGATTACAAAACAAAAGTCTTAGCACTTCAAATATATAACTGTCATGAGAACAAAAAAGTTCAGAAAGAGCAGTTTGAAATTTTCAAAGTCAATTAGCACATTGTTACAAAAATTTAATACCACTGATAAATAATGTAGTTACAGTAATGAAGCTTTATATAAGTATTTAGAAAATCAGGCAATTTAAATATGGTAGCACAGTTGTTTTCAATATGTTTTTGGTCATTTATTAGGTACTGCGTTCCCATAAAATATTGAAAATAGATATATATCTCAGGATGATAAAACAGATCTTTAATCAAATAAGTGGGGCATATATCAGAAATGGCACATTCAGAGCGGAAGTAGTATTCTTTTGCCTCATCATAAGGGTTCAGTGACATCAGCTCGGGAAATCGATCACACATAATGACTCTTAACTTTTCTTTGCATTTCTTCTTAGAGATGCATGCTCAACTTTTGAAAAGAATACTTTATGGATGATGAAAGATGAGTTCTTTATTGAAATTTAAACTAATAAAAAAATAAGGAGGCGACTTCTTGAATTTCATTGAACAAAAATATGATATCAATGAAAAAAAATAGAGTGAAAGGGAAGTATAAGGGAAATATTTAAATTTACTTAAACAACAGGTTCTAACACATTGCTCTTTCAAGTTATTCTATCACGTTCAGCGCAAACTTTATATACTTGACGACAGAGAATAACTATTATGGCTTAAGCAGCAATATTTATTTCCGCTAGAAAAAGTATTTTAGGAATCTTAAAACAGAGCAAAAATCATTTTGACTATGATACATACAAAAACAGAAGTACAATATGGTAATGAGAACGATTCCCCCAAAAATAGGTATTCTGCATATGTGTTCATACTTAGAACCAATTAAGAGTACTTTCCTTAAAAACAAAACAAGTGACAAAATAAACAGAGTTTTCTGAAAACTCTGTTACATACTATCAATGTAATCAATATGAGAGCTAAAAGAGAAATTCCATTGCGTATTTATTTTTCTGATTAAAACTTTTCATCCTTAAACAATAAAATATTATTTTCGAATATATTAGCACCTAAAATGATATATCATAGGATACATTAGCACTTAGGATTAATTTCTGGTTAATTTCTTTATTACAGTACTTGTTGATGATAAAACCAGATAGTATACAATTAAACTTTCGTTGAATATTTTACTATTGACAGCAAGGTACATGTTTTGCCTCTTCTTTTTATACTTATACCTATTCCTCAAGGATTATTTTCTTTCACTTTGGAAAACTTTTCTGAAAAATACTCAAGTAATAAAAGGAACAGAAATTGCATTACGACATTTTTTGATCAAAAAATAAATCTGATAAAGTTTAGTTAGAACATAAAAGCTTAGCAGTGCGTTATAATTAAGATAGTGTGAAAATTGGTAAAAATGAGAATCGTGTACTCCAAATTTTATATGCTTCTATACATGTCAGAAAACCTAAGATAATTTAGGTAACACATATTTTTTGTTGCTGTGTCTCATAAATATATTTTTATGAACGAGAGCTGTATTTTATACTAATTCACAAATATTAAATCGTTCTTATTAGTAATTTTTGATTTATTATGTTTTTCTTCCAAAACTTTCCCCCCATAAATATTGAATACGAGGTCACTGATGATTTTAAGATCTTCACTATCAAAAATAGGCATCAAGAAATGTTTTAACTGGAAGGTGGGGCTTAAGGCATCTGTATAGTTTTTATGTCACACTTTTCGTCTGATTCATCTTTCTATTCCTCACAACTCTCCAAGCTATTTTTGTTAAAATTTACATCCTCAACTACAGTTGAAATAAAATGTTTAATATCGCATTTGATGTCATCAGTATACACGTTCTTATAGATTTCTAAATATTCCTGCATTAAAGCACTGCTACTGACTTTGACAATTTAAACCATTCCATTTTCATCCGTAATACTTTTACTAACGGCACTCGAAAAAAAAAAATTAAGGTCTACTTTTTAAAAATGTTTAATGTCTTAAAATTCCTGCTTCCCATTGGTTCCTGTCTTGGATTACCTTGCATCTTGCTAACACTGTTTCTTTCCCCCACTGACAATTGGGCCAAGTTAACTAATGTGATTATGGTTTTGGCGATTTTCGTCGAGTTGTGGGCTCTAACCATGCTACTACTGGAGACATGCCGTGCAGCCAGGCTGATGCACTTTAAATCTGTAGGGCCATAGACTTTCTGTGGAAATTAGGAGAGAGAGGCACCAAATCAGGTGTCGTCCTCGTCCCTTGACAAAAGTTCAAAATTACGAGATCCGTTTTCAATAGCTATCTACTTCGGGAACCGGTTAAAATTTCTAAGCCTTTTGAGTATGCTCAATCTCTTGAGTATTCTGCCAATAATTCTCGTATTGCTTCCAGAGGGACTTTAATAAAACCAATCCGTCAATCTTCCCACAACAAATGTAGCTAGACTAAGTGAATTTTGAATTCTATGAATAAGATATATCATTTTGATCGCACCTGAACTTGCTTTTCCCTAATATATTATCCCTTATCTCCCTGCTGTAACACACTTTTGGGAAGATAGAATAACTTTTTATTTTATGGTTCCCTTGTCACGAAACTGTTTTTCACCAAGTACAAACTTTCCTTTCAAAACTCAAAAAATTACGAACAAAGAATACAATATTTATTTATTTTTCTACTAATCCTATCTGTAATAAGTATTCCCATAATAAGAAGTAAATACATTTAGATCTCTATTCAAAGACACTGGAACCCTTAACAGAGTATATATATATATATATATATATATATATATATATATGGGGGGGGTGTAAACATATGTACTAGAGAGAGAGAACCAAAAAAATACAACTGAACAAAAAGAAAAACAAAAAATTAAAACATAACCAAAAGCCAAATTAAACTGTATAACTGATTTTGAAATTCTAATGAAAAAAACCCCAATCATTTACTTAAATATATCAGATTATTAATTCAATTCAGACAAAAAAAATGTGAATTAAATAATACAAATAATTTGGAATTCAAACAAACTTTAAATCGTAGCATAGTGAAAGAAAAGGAAGAAGTAAGGTGATAATAAGAACAAAAAAGGGGATAAATATAATTTATGATTTTCCACATTTTGGATTGGAAAAATGTGTGCTTATACCAGCATTACGGATACAACCATGACACTTCCATGAATTACGTTATAACAAAATGGTATAAAACCAAAAATTAAGCAGAAATACGAATTTACAACAACAACTCAACCAAAGGATTCAAGATAGAAAGTAAATAAATCAAATAGATTCATTTTGACATAAAAATAATAATGTAATCAATAAAAGTAATCTAAATATATATATACACATATGTTAATAAATTTAACTAAAAAGTGTGATAATATTATGCAACAGAAATTCAGGAAACACAAGCAGATAGAAATTATTATCACTTCTCTTCAACATAATGACAATGATGCTCCCATCAAGACAACCTTTTCCGCCCAAAGCAGATTATTGATTTATTTAAATATTTCACAAATATTATTTACTTAAATTTACTTACGTGGCAAAATAAAATTATAATAATTATTGAAGATTAAAACAAATAGTACTTAAAATTGTAAGAATTTAATAAAGAGAAAAGAAATCACATTAAATAAGTGGGTATCCGTCTAGTATAAAATTAAACATGTAAATAAAAATATTCTTAAAACTCAATTAAAAAAATGTAAATTGAATAATTAAGAAAAATACAAAATGAAGGCCTAAAAATAAGCATATATAAAGAAAAAGTCAAAAATATTATAAAAAGTAAAAAGATTATATCTATTGTTAAAAAAATTATATTCATCTGTGAGAGTAAAAATCAAAACCCAACTCGAAGGATAACAATAAATGTCGATTTATTCGTAAATCTTCAAGACGAAACAAAGGTAGCACAATTCGGACAGTAGCAGGTACACAAAACTTGCAACAAAGTTCCGTCGATCCCTTGATCGATCTCCGTAACAGAGTCTCCAAAAGCAGACTCCGCAAGATTCAGGCCGAACTTCCAGCCAATTCACTCTGTAACGATTCATCAATCTGTCTACAAAGCAGATTTACTGGCCAGGCATGAAATCACATAAGAAAATTCACGAAAGGCTTCGATTTTTTCGCTTAGCACCCAGTACCTTCAAGTACTTTCTATTTGTCGCCAAAGTCGTCACGTTTCACACCAAGTCGCTGAATGGTCTCCAAATCATCGCCAAAATGTAGGGTCATTGCTTAGGCACGGTTTTGTTAAATATTGACATATCTGTGAATCGATCATTTCCTTCATAAGAGAAACATCAACTCACGTTCATAACAGTATATATATATATATATAATTATTCTTGGTTTTTTTAAATTTTTCTGAAATATTTTTTTTTTTAATTATCCTTCTTTATTTTTTGTTCAGTAATTTTAAGCAAGGAAAAAAAAATTGATTTATTTAAATCAATCATTTTTTTTGGTATAGTTTCGTTTAAATCATTCCGTTTGTGTTTATTTACGACGTGACTGCTTTTATGGAGTAGATGTGGAAAGAGAGAAAGAGTAAGCCTCCATAAGAAATGTGTGCAGATTTCAATGTGTTGTTAAAATTTTGTCAATAGTAATACTTATTTATTTATTTATTTGCAATTTATTAAAGTGTTCTATATGCTTAGATTTAATACCTTTCTGCATTTGTTTTGAAATATTGAAAAGCTCCAACGTTATTTCTGATGACTCATTATTAGTTATCATTTTATATTATATTTTGCTTTATAATATTTATTTTTTTATTAATTTTCGCTTTAATTAATATTTCTCTTTTATTTAGATTTTTATGAGGTTTTATTATATTTTAGATGTTCAATTATACGTAATTTGGTTGTTTGCAGTCAAATTGAAGATTATTAATATTTTTATCATTCTATAGTTTACTATTTTTCTATAATTGATTTTCTGAATTTGTAGATTTTTGATGTTTGTTATAATTTTTTGTAATATAATTCACTGAAGTGTGATACTTAGATCAATAATGTCAGTATAAACACACATTAAACCTTTTAAAGCATGGAAAAGTGTCAATTACATTATTTTCTTTATTCTAAATTTCTGCTTTTCGTCCTCTTAGCTTTCTATTATAAATTTTTTTGGTTATTTAGTAAAATCTATATATATATAAGCGAAATACCACTGACTGACTCATCACGAGATCTCAAAGACTATACAACCGATTGACTTGAAATTTAGCACAATTACTCATTTTGCGATGTAGACGCTCTCTAAAAACGGATTTTACGGAACTCTTATCCAAGATGTAATTTTCATCCATTAATCCACTCCTATTCGTCGGTTATGTAATATTGGCGACTTTATCACCAAAAATTATGTGACCGACGCAAATGGAATATATTTTTTTATATGTATACTGCATATTGTCACCAATTTAGTTTACTTGGTAAGATTTGTGTGTGCGGAATGGAAAAATACCAAATAATATTTCATTTGAAAGTTAAGCACATGATGAATATTCTGACAAAAGGTTTCATCTTTGTCAATACTAGGTGTAACATGTATATGGTGGAATAAATATATATATATATATATATATGCGGTGGCTTTTTACTAAATTTTTTTTATTTTTCTCATATATTTGAATGTCGAGGATAACCATTATTACAGACAATCAATTTCTTAAACTTTTAAGTTTAGATTATCATTAAAGCTTTAAAAATTTAAACTTTTCTTAATATGTTACGTATAGGTTCCAAAAAATTATATATTACCGTCTGTCCAGCGGAGCGTGCGGGTATCAGCTAGTTGTATAATTATATATATATATATATAGAGAGAGAGAGAGAGAGAGAGTCAGTTAGCAATTCAGCACACAGTTGCGGTGGCTGTCTTCAACAATAATGCCAAAAGTTTAAAACGTGTTAATACTTGCCCGGTCCGACAAAGATTCCCTTCTGATCTAGCTGATAAGAGTGCAACAAAAAGCGGCCAATCAACTTTTCTTCACACCCAATAGGGTTTCGAAACTAAGCCTCTGTTCCATGTCAACTATCCTCCTCCACCACGTTGTCGAAAAAATGTCTGATGATAGTGCAGAAAAATACCAAGCGCTAAACTCCCAGTAAAGTAATGACACTTATCAAATTATAAATATTTTTCAAAAATTAAATTTTTATGACACGTTACATTTTATAAGTTAAACAATGCTTCATTACCTTAAGTAATAAAATCTAAATTTTTTCTCCAGAATAGGCCATCTAAAATTCAATTCACAAACATCTACATTCAGGCGTTGTGTGCTTTTGTGAGACAGCTCACGATTTCCTTATTATTTAAACAGATACGAAGCCGCATCACATGTAATTTTCAGAAGTAAATCTGAAGTAAGCTTCCAAAATTTGAATTGCTACTGTTTCATCAAAAGGGCTGGAAGAAAGTTATTTTGAATTGACCTTCGAGATTCGATTAGTAAACTAAAGAGAAATAAAAAAAAATTGCTTGGAATTTAGTTTCTAAATTAAAAAAAAGAAATCAAAAATTCTTTAGCTGAAATACAAAACGTTTTGGGAAATACAATCTATTGCTCAAATAATTATAAGAAATTCTGAAAATAGCAGGTATAATCCTTAAAGTGTCGCAGTGGTTAGACTAAAATTTTGAACAAACGAGATACTCCATCAGTGATATGGGGAATAAATTGAGTTTAAATCAAAAATTATGCACCTGACAATTTATGGAATATATTGCTCAGAGAACAAATAAAAGTATTAAAGCGGGTACAGAAGAATCCTCGGATATGGAAGATATATTGGCCGAATTCCACAAAGAAAACCATTTACAACCAAATGAAATCAAAGGAAAAAACTAAACTTTGCTTATGAATATGTCATAAGGATTTTAATTTCTGGAAAACTGTCTTTTTACCTATGAAATGCTTTCGAAAGTGATAAACGTAGTGAAATGTTGCGTCTGAGAAACAAAGAATTGAAACTCACCGAGATTTCTGGGGGTTGATGTATCGTTACAAATACTCGAAGGTACATCAAAATAACGTACAGTCATTGATTGTAGTTGGCAAGCCAGAGCATCATTCAACATGATACCGATCCAAGACGTGCAGCAAAAATTGTGAAAGAATATCTACTTTGTAATGTACTTACACAATTCTGTATCCTTCCTGGAACGCAGGATTTGGAGCCAATTGAACACGTATGGGGTACACGTGATCGAAGAGTTCGAAAATACGGTGTCTTAAAAATGCATTGCAGCAAACGTGATCTGTTATTATGTCAGGTACTGCATAAAATCATACAACTTAAATGCTTAGTAGATTGCAAACCGCCATTGATTCATAAGGTCAAGTTACATATTAAATTATTTTCAATTGCTTAAATTCTGAAAATCTTTCATTTTCCATTATGTATATGTACACTTATGAGTCGGGCGATTTTCATTAAATGAATCGTTTTTCGTTTACCAGTTTGAAGTGTTTAATTGTTTTTACATAAATATATGGGAAAGTGGTTTATATTTTCCAATAAAAAATATTATAGCTTTTTATTTCGTATAGTTAATAAAAAAATGTTATTTTTAAGGGTGTAATAATGACGTCAGTGACTGACTGAAATTACAAGTGAGAAGTTTTAATATTAACCACCTCGCTCACCTGGACCTCATATGAGTCTCTTATTATAATTTAAAGAAACAATGATTTAAAATAATTTTTTCTCAATTTTTTTTACTTTTGCGTCACCTCTTTTCCATTTATGTTTCATATAGGACCTCAAATTGTTTTATTATACCATAACAGCTCACAACACCAGTCTTGAAAAATTGAAATCTTTGATTTTATGAAAGAAGGGAATGCATAAATAATATCATTTGTTTGTTACTGTAATATACTTCCAAAAGAGGTAAGTAAAATTCCCCTCCTGATAGGAGACATACATGTATCATATAATCCTATTAAAATTGTTTACTTCTAAGAAATAAAATTCATATCTATTGCAAATCATCGTGTCTCATATGAGGCCTAAAGTAACAAGTGGTTATAAAGGGCGATTTCATTATAAAATAAAACTAAAAACAAGTTTTAATAAATTTCCTTAAAAATAGTTTTGTATCATCAATTTTAATACAAAACGAGTAAACAGGAAGCTAACTTTTTTAAAATGTAATTAAAAATTATTTTTGTTCTGAGTAATACATCTTACGACAGTAAAGATAAGCTGTATAAAATCAGATAAGTATTAGATCACTTTCTCAGAGTGTTTGATGACAGCTGTGATCTGGAAGAGTATTTTTCAGTGGATTAAATGACGATTGTATTCATAGGAAAGTCAAACATCTAACAATACATAAGAGATAAACACCATCCATGGGGAATAAAATCCTGGATGTTAGCTGGAATTTTTAGCAATGTTTATATCTTTAAAATTTATCAGGTGCAAATGCTGAATCTCAGGAAATTTCTAAAGAATTTGGAGCAGCTGGAGGTTTTGTATTGAGGCTTTGTAAACTTATAATAAAAATCACAAAGTATTTTTCGACAATTTATTCACAACTATTCCTCTTTTGATGAAATTTGTTCAATGGAAAATGTTTTCAACAGGAACAATACGTACATGAAGCTACAAATAAATTTAAACCCACCAATGAAATAAATTGTGATCCAAGAAGCACATTTTCCATTACCCAAGTAAGGAAACCATAATAATAACAAGATGGTTCTTTAACTCAGCAGTTCATGTAATTTCAACATTTCTTGGAACAGTTCCTGCAGGATCGGTGAAACGTTGGATCAGGCAAGAAAAACTTGTTACCGAAACTCCAAGACCTGCTTCCATAGAAATGCATAAAAAAAATATGGGTCAAGTAAATCTCATGGATTCATTATTAGATCTGTATAGACATAAGTTACTTCATAAATGGGGATACTTCTGAATTTTTCACCATATGCAAAATGTTTGTATCTTATGGAAATTAGATAGAAGGAAATAAAATGGAAATTAGAGCAAAAAGAAAGGCAGGACATTATGGGATCCACCAACAAAGAAATGCTTAAAAGTGCAAGATGCTGCTGAATTGAGAAGAGATAGTGATGAGCATTATCCAGCTGAAATTGAAGGGGGGGGAATACTGCCAAGTGCCAATTAATCTGGTGTCCCAGGAAAACTAGATACATATGTGCTCCATACAAGGAAGCGCTATGTCCTGAGTGCTTCCAGACTTTTCACTGAAGATAATTTTTCTAATATGTCTGTAATTTAATTGAATTAAGTAATAATTGTTAAAATATCATTTAGAACATTAAAACAAATATGAAAAATATCTTAAATTTGTCACTTGTTGGTTTCCTTTCTTTTTTCTAATAAATGTTTCCAACCTTTTAAATTACAAGCTTCATATGAGGCTCCTTAAATTTCCCATAGTGGGATTAAGCTGAACAAATAATTTTTTTTACATAATTTCAAACAAGAATTTATGTATATTAATTCATGGACTGATTTTTTTTCTTTGATTTTTTTTATAATTCGTAAGCGAGAGGGTTAAATAAATAGTTAACCTTTCCTGCATTTTTTAAAATAAAAATATTTGCTGAGTGTATTTGGATTCAAACTTTGCATTAATTAGCATAAAATATGTCTCAGAAGCTGTACTAAAAAGAATACTTCTTAAAATATTATATTAAATGAAAATTATCAAATTAATCAACATGTGATAAAAAAAATTCCAAAATAATCATTTTATCGATTTTCTTTTACACTTATTTATAATAATAGTTAACTCCCATTAAACTACTCTTAAGATAAAACTACCATTTCATAAATTTCTATAACAGAAATTCTTCTTAGTATTTGTAACTTTTCTGCAATTCATCATCTTGCCTTTCAACATCTTCAGGCAGGTTTGCTAAGAACTTCGAACCACCTTTGTTGTCCCACAAACAATATCAGAAATCAAAGAGACTACGTGTTTTACCATTTCGTCCTGATCATAGGAGGAAATGGCTTAAGACGGAATGGTGTAAGTATTATCTGGAACGATATTTATAAAAAAATCAGGATGATGGAGTTACCAAGAGAATTTATCAAAGGTAGTTTCGTATTTCTAACTACATATACGAAATTGTTGGTTAATAATTTTATACAACATTTATATCAAACTTAAACTCTTAAGATTTATAATTCGATACTTTTGGTAGTCCCACTAGAAGAATATTTGTGTTACGGTAGTACCTGGCTACTTTTGGTGTTGAGGTATTGTGTTTGGCGCTATTATCTTGCGCATAACAGGGTTTACTATCTGTAGGAAGACGGAGTTTCGATTTTCCGGAGAGAAGGTATTCTCTGAAAAAGCTCTGATTTTAGCGGGATGCACTGCACTTTATTTGAAAGTATTCTGTGTAGAAGTTTTTTTGTAATCATTTCTGATTATAGGCAACATACCGCACCTTTGTTGTAAAACCTAACAAAGAGATGTTATGTAAAAACATCTCTGATAACAACGTAACGCATCGCACATGTCTAAAAGTTTTGTTTCTTTGCTGTATAAAAATATATATATATATATATATATATATATATATATATATATATACTGCTGTTTGTAGAAAATGCAACACCATGAAAGAATCATCAGAATCAAATGAAATTTAATGCAGAAACGACTTGTACTGATACAAATAAATGATGAAATTTTCAAAACAAAAGAAACAAATTAAGCGTCCGAAATCAGTATTTGGTGCAGCCACCATGCGCTGCAATAAGTGCTGCTATACAACGTGGCATGGAGTCAAACAGATGTTGAATATCTGCTTGAGGAAGAGAATTCCATATCGCTTGTATGCGCAACCAAAGTTCGTCTTTGGAAACTGCAGGACGCGGATCACGAGCGAGACGCCGACCAACCATATCCCACACGTGCTCAATAGGCGACATATCCGGTGAATAAGCAGGCCAAGGAAGAAGTTGCATGCGTTGTGCTGAACAGAAGTCTCGAACAGTCCGCGCAACATGTGGGCGTGCATTATCCTGCTGAAAGATAGCTCCAGGGATGCCTTGAAGGAAAGGAACGACTTCGGGCTGTAGCACTTCACGGACGTACCTGTTGCTATTGAGATTACCCTCAATTCGTATCAAATTGGATCGTCCATGATACGAAATCGCACCCCAGACCATAACTCCGGGTGTTCGACCACTATGTCGTTCAATAATACACTCAGGAAGGCAGCGTTGACCGGCATAACGTCTAACACGAACACGGCCATCATGGGTCCACAAATTGAAGCGTGATTCATCTGAAAAGACAACTTGGTGCCAATCAGCTCGCCTGTCTCTGTGCTCAAGAGCCCACTGCCGACGCAGCCGTCGATGATTCGCCGTGAGGGGAATCCTGTATAAAGGCACCCTTGCACGCAATCCACGGCGCAGCAGACGACGACGAATTGACGAAGCCGACAATTGTACACCTGTAGCAGTAGACCAACGTGCTGCCAGCTGCCTGGAGGAAGCTGTGCGATCATTCACCGCCATGCGGAGCAGGTGTCGATCATCGCGCTCTGACGTCACCTTCTGTCGTCCAGTGCCTGTTTTTCGAGTTGTTCGGTGCTCGTCGGTCCACTGCTTCCAAACTCGCATCACTGTGGAACTGTTCCGCTGCATACGAGCTGCTATTGCGCGATAGGAAAATCCTCCTTCTCGAAGGCCGATTATCCTCCCTCGTTCAAACTCCGTAAGTTGCTTGAATTTCTTATTCTTCCGTCGTGGAGGCATACTCAGGTCTCACTAAACGTTTGCCACTAACAAATAATCATAGACTTTTTTCAACGTCCCGCTACAGCACTTTATTTATACGCTTTCAGCATCAATTCAGAGGGCGCTGCGCGCGCCGCGCACGCGCGATGGCTCTGAAACTTTATTAATTTGCATAATATCCTATAATTGACATTTGCTGCGAATTTCATTTGATTCTGATGATTCCTTCATGGTGTTGCATTTTCTACAAACAGCAGTTTATATGTGTGTGTGTAATGATTTAACTTTTAATTCAATAATAACTCTAAATAATAACTTAACTTTCTATTCTATCTCATTCCCTAATACAGAAGTAAAGAGTTCATTCGTATTTCCTGATCCTTTTCCAAAGTATCCTTTTATTTATTACATCACGCGTTCTTGAAACGGATTAATTTTGCTTAAACCAATTATAAATCTGTCAAAAACAATCCCTTTTTAATTCCCTTTATATTTCCCTGGAATCCCCTTATTCATATCACGTGTTTCTGACGTTTCATGGGAATTTTCCCTGGTATATAAACAAAAACACAACGAAAAACGCTCATCTTCAACATGAAAAATCCATCCTCCCAATGTATCATTTAAATGCTGGTGGAGCGCCCATTGAATTTCAAAGTCAACGTCAACGTCAAAAACGCTCGCTTCTGCTCTTCTCTCCTTTTCTGGCGGTCTAATGATGTAACCAACTGCGTAGTGGAAATGGTCTCTCTCTCATCTTAAAATAAAAGTTATGTGAAAATTCAATTCGCCTCGACTGTTATTTGATATTATGTTACATTTAAAGCCGACAGGATCATTACATTACAAAAGTCGACAGGATATGTTACATATATATATATATATTAAAGAAATACTAGTGTCTGGTGTCTTTGTTAAAGAGAAGAGAAAACAGTATAGTTACTTTTCGTTATCACCATTGAAAATCAACGATGAGTAACAAACTGTTTTATGTTGATCTTTATCTTCATTTCAATCAATATTTAACTGCTTAAACTTAACCCATATACAAGTATATATCATTAATTGTCCAGAACCTCAAGCTTTTAATTTAAGCAATTTTCTTCGTTCCTAAGCACAGTTTTGCAACTTTTACACATATTTGCTTAAAAGTGTATGTAGTACTTCGACTAATAACATATAACTACATGAAGTAATTAATAATTAAATATCTCTAGTAATTTTTTTTGAAGTTGTCAAATAGATTTAACATTAAATCATATGAAATAGTGAAGGATAATTATAATAATCAGATTAAATTCATTGAATAAACTTTTATGGATAAAATAATAGTTCTACAAAAATTTCAAATTATTTCCTTTCTTAAACTTTTCAATAAAATTTAATAGTTGCTATATGAATGTTTCTTAAAGTTCAAGTGTAATGAAATTATTTAATACGATTTTAAAATGTTTTAACATAAGATATTCTTAATTAATTGTGAGTTATTTACAAAATTATATTTAATATACTTATCAAAGTGCAGTATTAATTCATAGAACATAATGTTTGCTTTTTCAATATTTGTAATAATATGAGTTCAAAACATCAAACATTTTTAAGATATAATGCAGAAGTAAAATGTATTTATTTAGAAACATGTTTGAAAGCTAAGTGTGTGGTCTTAGCCTACTTATATTGGTTTTTTGGACCTTTTCTCGAAACTCAAATATTTCCTTTTATAGAAATGCTACAAATGTAGAGAAATATATTTTTTCGTACTCAAATTTGATGTCTTAGAACCATGAATATAAAGGGAAAAATGACACCAGTACAGAACAAAAAAAGCATTATGTTGATATATAGAAATTTCTTCCTTTAGTCCTATTCTTCTTTTCAGCAAAAAGTTTAAAAAACACATAGAAATGCTTTCAGTAAAAAATAGTTGTCGTTCTATTACAAATATCTTGACCTCTTTCAGAAGCTTCATTTCCTGAAACCGACAGACGACCTCCATTAATCTTGAATTTTACCCATTTCTTTATCCGGTTTTACACTATCTATGAGTACGTTTCCTTTTGAGAATAAAAAATTTATTTCCTTATCCACTAGTTATTTTAAGAGTAAACATTTGACACATCTGTAAAAGACTTAAATCGCATTTTTTTTTTGTTTTTTTTTCGTATTGTTTATATCATTACTTTTTTTTTAATCTTACAACAAGAGCTCATTGTTACGTTTTTGAAGAAGTTAAGAATGTATTATTGACGAATAATAACACAACTCTGTATGCGAATATACAATAAGAAGTTAAATTTGTCTTCTAAATTTGAAACATATTTTATTGCAAATATCTTTCTAAATCAGTTTTTTTATAACAAAAATTTGAAATAATGGCATCAAACTATTTTCTATTCGACATTATTTGCTTTATTGTAGAAAAAATTAAATCTTCAATTCCTCAAATGATATATATGTAACACAAGGGAAGAGATCTTTCAAGTGGTACGTAAACGCTCAGAAAAGGAAATATTACAATACCTAAAGAAAAACCTATGTGTATAAATAATAAGAAGAAACATGCAACTGCAAAATCATGATTATTCAGTCTGGTTAACAAAATAATGAATCAAAATGTAAATATGATTGAACCACAATGCTAACAAGTTACAAACATACTATCCATAATTATATTCTTCACGTGCCTGAGGACTGTGCTATAATAATAGCTTTAAAAATTATTTCAATACATTGCATTACAATATCTATAAGTATACTTTTTTGTACACTAATTGCAATAAATATTTGAGCACTAAGAAAGAAATGTCAGAGAAAAATGAAACCTTACATGGAATAAAACATTGTGTAGAAGTGATTAAAAAATCAAAACAAATAATGGCTTTTTTTGAGGAAAATTCAAATGAATGAGGTTAGCCAATGCATGGTAATCATACGAGCAATGCGATGAATAGTGAATGATGTCCTGCGACACCTCTATCTACAGTTGCTGTAAACGTGCATTCAATTCGACCAAACTCGTAAGATGAGCAACTTGCCGTTCTAAATGATCCCAGATATGACGGATCGGTAACAAATCTGAGGATAGATCAGGCTAAGGAAGGGTGGAAATGTAGTGAATGTAGTCCCGTGAAACCGTTGTTGTGGGTGGGCGAGCATTGTCCTGTTGGAAAACCTGTTTCCGGGAGCCAAGGTATGCTGTACGTGATGGCTCATACCATCAAACCGATTGAGGGAGAAGAGCGCAGTACATGAAGGATTGATACGATCATCACTAGTCCTTCTTCACAAATGTAGGCGTCACCAGCCTACTGAACGGATTCGTTGCTAAAGATGATCTGATTTCTATCTGGTTGTGTCCAACTTTGAGCGTACTCAATCCAGTAAACGAAGACGACAATTAGAGATATCAATGGCAATAATAGGACGCCGCAATAGCAATATCATTCAACCAAATCTTGCGATAATACGGACACAAGGAGTCCATAGTGAAGGTGCTGCTTCGTGTATATGGATGATGGACAAGGAGACAGTTGGGGCTATGTGTGCGTCGTATGATGTAGGTGGTCTTCTGAATTATTGAATTGTTGCAGGCAACCTGAGCATGGTCGTCGTGTAACAGATCTCTTTCTTTGTCCAATGGACCCAACAAATTCCCTCACAATGTGTATATAGAATTTGGCCTAGGGGCGAGTTAATAAAGCCGAGGTGACCACCCGGATTCTATAATACCTATGATTGTTTCTCTCTCTGACAGCTGCTCACATTGTTCCAATAGTGGTGTAATGGTATTTCTAGTTGTAAATGGCATCCTCCTGCAACAGATTAAATTCAAGGAACAAGCCTGCTGACCTGCTTTATATTCAAAGAAGAGCACCCAATGTCCTCTGGTGGTTACGCAATGCGCAATCGTCGCATTTTAACCATTGAATATATCTATCTGGGATGTACCTTCAGCCCAAGTTTCGTAACAATCCCAATTATACTTCTTGGTGCGCAAAGTTTTATGGCAATAAATTTATTTACAGAAATTGGTTGTCTAACTTTGTGTAATTGCATTAATTAATGTAATATACATAATTTATATGCTAAATTTCACATCTACTACCCAGAACCCGAGTGGTTTCAGATTTATACTGATGGATCTCTCCTGGACATTCGACCTAACGCAGGTGCTGGAATTTTCTCAGAAATATTTTCTCTCTACATCTCTGTGAGGAGAGGTACTGATTTTGAAGGAGAAATTGCTGCAATTCGCACAGGCCTATCCTAGTTACACTGGCACCTGGATAAGTTCAAAAGAGCTGTTGTCCTCTGCGAGTCAATGATTGCGCTGCTAATCATTGCATTAAATTAATATCCGTAGGGCGCAGGACGTTTTGGACTGTCGTTGTCACCTCGACAAACTGGCTTCTATTGAGAAAACTATTGTCTTCTACAGGGTTCCCGCCCACTGTGGGGTCCTAGGTAACGAGACAGAGGACAATCTGGTTAAAAGGGGGTCTTTGATTAAGTGGAATGTTCCCCATCCTTTGCCTCTCTGTACAATTAAAAGCCTTGTTAAAAATCTATCAAAGCCCATTCTCAGGAGAATGTTTCCAATTGTCTATCACGCAAGGCTTGGAAGAATGCTGTCTCCAATTTGAGCAATGGCCCAAGACATAGAGTGGTCGCTGAATTCCCCCTGGCCACTGTAGAAACATCTTTTTAGACTCAAAATTGCTCCTTCCCCGATTTGCATTATGTGCAGCTCTGGTGAGGATATGGACTCCGCTCATCTGCTCCATAACGTGTGCTTCAAAAGTTACTAAGAGGCTAGATTGGTTAATGAACTATGTTGCAGGATTTCTTGTTTCTATTTTGTATTTTGTTTCCTTGTAATTGTTTTTTTTCCTTATCGTAACTGTTTCTAATCTGTCATTGGACAAAGAAAAAGTTTATATGCTAAAATATAACTTTCATCAAATGTATATATATGAATCAAAATTTTTGAATCAATCCTAGTATTAATGTTAATTCAATGCAATTTCTTAAGGCTATATTAGATTGCTATATTAAATTTTATTGCTATAATAATTACTGCTATATTAAATTTATTGCTATAATAATTACTGCTATATTAAATTTTAGTTTCAACTTAACATTAAACGAATTTTATATTAATTTTTTTTCTTTTTTATGGACTCCTTTTATTTTTATTAGAAATCTAATACTTTAAATAAATTATAAATTTCATTCAATAAATATTCATTGAAAAAATATTTTCAATTTATTTTTGGAAAAATCAGAAATTTTAGCATAACCAAATTTGAAAATGAATTTTAATTTTTTTTTTTTTAAATTGGATGTATTTTTTCTATGATGCAAAGATGCAGCTTCTCTGAAAAGGTCTACAGAAATCAGATAATCAATTTTAAATTATATTTGATATAAAAATATTTCAAAAATTTTAGGTAAAATAAATTTAATTGAAATTAGTCCTTCTTTTTATAATTCCTGAATAAAACTGTGAATGAAGGAATCATTAGTAGAGACATTTAACCATCTTTTGATTAATCTATAATAAATGAAATCACGTTGCGTTGTAGACAAGACTCTCATTAACCTTTTAAAAGTATTCAAAGGCTAAAAACTTGAATAAGGTTTAATGATTATTGAAGAGGAAAAGGACCTGTACCTTTACGTATGAATAGTCTGAAAATAAACATCAGATAATTATTTCAGATATGCATACTTCATTATAAAATTAGCTTATCTACTAATTTCGAAAATATTTACTTATGTGTATGTTTAGCGCATTAAGTGAAAACTTAGCTGAATATATTCATTCATATTTTTAATTATGGTCATCAAACACTTCTTACAACATCATTCTCAATTTTCTTTCAATACTTTTCTTCATTTTTAAAGTATTTTTACTTATTTAAACTTTTCTTTCTCATTTTCAACTTCGGCGTTGTGTGCCAAAAATTATCACTGAGTACCGTATATATTTTTTGGTAATGATAAATATAAAACTGAACTGCGAGCCAAAAAATTATTCAAACTTGGAAACTTTCCTGTATAAGATATATTTGTAATGATATCGCTCAATGTACATGAATGAAACAATTTATTCAGAAACGATATTAAATGAATAAAGTCAATAGATTACAAAGATGAATGAACAAAATACTTTTGAATTCATAATTTTTGAATAATCCCATTTGCTTAACAAAGTAAATGAGTTACAAAAAATAATATACAATCATGTTTTATCATTTAAGAGATGCATTTTTTTGAGAATTAAATAAAACTGTGATTCTCTGTAGCATGGTTTATTCGCGAAATATCCCTTAACTATTATCTGGTGTTTATTTATGACTTTAGATTTTTAAGTTTCCAGATTCTTTCCTATCAAATGAAATGTGGTTATGAAAATTAAGTAAACATCAGAGGTGGAGTGAATAGATATAAATAAATTGTATAAAAGTGACTGGGAATTGAAGAGGTAAGGCGACAGTATTAGCAGTAATGCTAGTGAAAAGGGTGCGGGATTTTTTTACGTGTCTACGTGATTTGTTAAGACAAAGATGCAACACTGTCTGGTTGATTGACTATTTGGAAGATGTACTCACAATGTATTCTGGTAATCAGATTCCTTACCATATAAAATGAGTTATTAACACTCGCTGGAAGGGACTTGAAACTGATTGAGAGCATTCCGTTTATTAAAGAACTATTAAACTTTATTTTGAATTATAATTGACCATTTTAATTACTTTGTCTGTGCTTGAACTTATGTCCAAAATTAGATGAGTGATTCGAGTAACATTTAAGATGATAAACGAGACAGGTAATAGGATTTTATAGCAGCCATTTTAATAATTCTAACTATTTCAATGAAATATATAACACTATTACAAAAGTAATGAATGTATCACAAATTTGTTCTAATAATATTTCTCTTTTAATGTGTCTTACATCTTTATATAAACATTCAATACCTTTCAATGATATTTTCATGATATTCTTCATTGATATTTATGGTTTTTTTTCCTATCTTTCAATGTCTTTGTAGAAGATCTTGTTAGACTGAAGAGAGGTTTTTCGCTACAACTGTGTCTCTCTCTCTCCTCGTTTTTTAAAGATAGTGAACTACCCTTGGCAGGGAAATTTTAATTCCTAACTAGAGAAAAACGTCACAAAAACTGATGTGATGCTGTAAACATCTTACAAAGATGATTCTGAAAAACACTCTAGCGTCTGATAGTTAACACACTTAAAAAATGGCGACATGTTCATTGATGACAAACATCCGTCTGGACATGAATCAACAGCTCGAACAGATGAAAAATATCGATGTAATTCATGAACTAGTGCTTGAAGATTAACAATAGACTTTTGAACAAGTACCAGATATGTCTTAGAATGTAGTTTAGTGGATATTAACAGAATATTTGGGAGTGAAAAGGGTCTTTGCCAATTTTTTTTCTCGAATTTTGACGGACCAGCAAAAAACAACCATTTCATTTCACCAGTTTTTGCTAGAAATTGCAGGAATCTTTTGTCCCACCCACTTAATTCACCGGAATTAGTTTAATCTTCCCGTTTTTCCACATAAAGAAATGCTTGAAAGAACGCCGATTTGGAGAGATAGATGATAAAACAAAAGCGTAACTGTTCTCTGAAATTATTTCCAACAAAGGAATCAACGATAGGACAAATGTATTACTAATGATGGGGAGTAACTTAAAGGTGATAAGGCTAATTTATATAAAAAAAAACTTTTACGTTATGTTACGTTAAAAATTAAAGCAATTTGTTATAATATATGGTATATTTGAAAGAAACATGGAAAGAACTTTCCAATTCTTTAATACCAAATATAAGAACTTGAGTATTGTATAAAATTAATAGTTACTTAAATAATGATATTTTGGATCCAAATATATTTTCTTTTGTTTCTGAGTATCATTCGTGAACGTCTGGTCCTTGATATTTTTAATGCTCTTATAAAAATGTTATTCTTATCAAAATACGATTATTCATAATATACTTCAAATTTAATCAGGCTTACTAAAATCCAATAATTTTAAGGAAATTTGAACTCTTGCAGGCAACCAATGTTGTTCTAAAACTGAAATTATTATATTAAAAATTTCAATCAAATACAGAAATAAATCAAATAACTTTTCTGTGTGTTTTAATTTATCTATAGACAGTTTTTAGATGCTCATATATATATATATATATATATATATATATA
>BMAW01125074.1:0-11363 GCA_019974015.1 Nephila pilipes | reverse complement strand
TCTGTATTAATAAATCCCGTTATCCAGATATCTATTGAGTTTTCACTTAAACCTGCTCCAATATCTACGTGGCAATAGCACAGAAGTATATGCCCTATAAATAACATTATAACATTTATTTTCCCATGCAAATTTCAGCTAATTAATTGTCGTTAATCCTTAGTTTTCCTAATAATCCTTAGTTTTAATAATAAATCTTTTTATCTTTAATAACCTTTTAATATAATCCCTATTTTTCTCTCATTTAAATAT
Organism: Nephila pilipes; assembly: GCA_019974015.1. Taxonomy (NCBI): domain Eukaryota; kingdom Metazoa; phylum Arthropoda; class Arachnida; order Araneae; family Nephilidae; genus Nephila; species Nephila pilipes. The sequence continues at coordinate 11,111 of BMAW01125074.1, read as the reverse complement.
TATTCATTAAATTTCAAATGAGGCAAAATGGCAAAAAAAATCTTAAAAAAAATTCCACCACCACCGTTTCTAATGAGGATAAGAATATTCTTTATTAAAAGATTAAGGAATCAGATTAATTAATTTCAGAAATGTTTCTAAAAAATAAAATTATTAGAATTAATATCTGAATTTCAGATTGTTTTTAAGAAAACTGTCAGCAAGGGAAAATATTTTCCTAAGAGTTTTAAATAACTACGAATTGAATAAATGTGTTAAGTTTAATGAGCACTAATAACGTATGGATTTTGAGAAAATTTTATTTAAAAAAAGATACATTTTTATTTTTGGTTTTTATTAGAATTACATACCTGACATAACTTATGGGAAGCTAAGTTTTCCTATAAGCATGCTGTATGTTACTGTAGAACGCACTAATATTAGAGTTTAGTAAAAAGTTTGTGAATGTTGTTCACTTCTAATATTTTACGTGTGCTTATCGTTTTATGTTCTGAAGAATTCCTTTTGATTCTTACAATTTATTCATTGATTTAAATGCATTTTTCTTTCTTAGTTTCGTAATAGTAATTTCTATTATATATAACCCTATGAAGTTCAATCTCATTGTACAAGATACATTTAGCACGAACATTGTATTATATCAATTCTACATCTTCCTACCAGCCACAGTTGCCGAGTGGTCAGGGTGGTAAGTTTGTGACCGGTGATGTTTCAATCGAGTAATGAGTTCCAGTCCTGATTCCTCTAAACACCTGACGTAACATACGGGCTGTTGCACGCTTAACCTCGTCTAGGTTAAATATCCTCATGTTGACGTGATTTGGCTCATCCTCACTTGATCATAGTTGAAAATTACGAGTTGCTTGGCCAATAGCACGTGTGTTATTTTATGTTGAGACGACTATGAATGAATAAATCAATCAAACTTCATGCGAACTTATGTTAATTTCCGAAGTTGTTTGTCAGTATGGTAAGCATCGAAATGAACAGCACTGTTTAATTTTTTCTATAAAGGTATTCTATAATCTCAAACAGATATCAATGCAGTACAGGAAACACTAATTGTACCTCTTTTAAAATGAAATGTCACCAATCATTACTAAGAAGCAACCGATGTATTTTTATTTCAATTGTATCAGAATTTCATGATGGGTGTAATTTTCTAATTTCGAAAGGTCTAAGCCAGAATTGTATTTCTTTATTTCTTTTATCTTTGTTTATTTAAAAAAACTAAGCCTTTATTTTCCTCAAGCTAAGAGTCAGTGAAATTAATTTAAATGGAAAAACAATTACTTAAATCATTTTTGTGCGTGTGTATGAGTCTGTCTTCTTAGGAATCTCAAAAATTTAAGACGTTAAGTTAATGGTAATGTGCGAAATAATATGAAAACCTTTCCGCAGTTATTATGTGGACATAGAAAAAGGGTATTCAGTTGAATACAGTAGCCGGATATATTAGGATCGAGATTGGATAATTAAAATTGATCAAAACTAATTTTAAACAAGTTGATCCTTGTTGTATGTGCAAAATTTTAAAATATTTGAAAGAAAGAAATTTTTTTTATCAAACATAAACAATTTCATGAGTATATATTTAATATAAGAAAAGTATTTTCAGGAATACAAATAAAACATTGAAAATGACAATGAGTTTTATGTGACCAAACACAGATATTTAAAAATTCATATAAAAGTAGAAAACAAAAACATAATTCCAAAGCTATGACGTGTAATAATATTTTACTAAACTCAATTTTTTTTCTTGAATTTACTTCTCATCTTACGTGAAATTGTTGATTTATTGTTTTATTAACGTCACTCTAAGAAACAAACGATACAAGATAGGACTTCGTAATTCTTTTGAACCATTGTCAAATGACTAGACGACCCCTGTGCGGGCACCCCTCCAAACCCTAAGATCACATCAAAAAACACAACAAGGGACCTGCCTTGTGGATGAATGTTAGCATTGGCTGATCTTAGTGCATCAGGTTGGAGACCCCAACGGATGAAACAAAGCTACCCGCGAGTCCGCCAGCCTGGCAACTACTAGACTACCGCAGCCACAACGTGGTTTAGATATTGCCATGTATCTGTAAAATTAAATACACAAAACAGCATTTAGTTAATACTTTGAAAAAAAATTTGAATATAGACAAAAATACAATTAAATATCTTTTCTGTATGTTTATGGATGTTTAAAAGAATAGTGGGAATAAAAAAAGAAAAGTGTTTTAGATCGAAATATTTCAGTTTATCTTTATGACAGTAAAAAAATATTATTAAAAAACGTTTAAAAAAATTATTTTGGAATTAAAGTACAATAATAGATTTTAAATTAGAAATAAATGCAAATGTGCTTACATTTGATAGAAAATTAGATTGCAAGGTTTATCGCCAAGGTTTTAGATGAGAAGTTTGACTGAAGGAAAATAAGACTCCCCTTGCTTTAAGAATGCTAAATCATTGAGGATTATACTTTCCAAAAAACGTTTAATATTGTCTAAAATTATGGCAACCGAATATGAAACCAAATATTTTCAAACTTGCACAGAAGCATTCTGAATCTGGTTGTAAATATTCCAGAAGAAAAGTACTCTTGAAAAGTCACTTGAGAAAAGCAGTTTTAATTGGCTAAATCATAACAAGGAATTTTGATTACAGGAAATATTAAAAAATCAACGTAAAAAAAAAGAATGATGAAGACAACTCAGTGTTTGGCTTTGATAAGACTCTCGTTCAAAACTCTGCCAAAATTGTGTTAAATTTATAATAAAAAATATTCTATATTTATGAATGCAAAAAAAAGTCTTAAGTAGTAGAAACTTACTAAAATTTCAAGAAAAGGTTTGGTATCGAATATACCCAGTGTATGTATTAACATTACAACTTTGATTAGTATTTAAAGTTATTCTTGCTTCCAAATAGCTACAAATTTAAAATAATGTAATACCGCATTTGTGCGGAGCTCTACCTAGAAAATTGATACATTTGTTTCAAATTACTTATTTAATAAATTATCTTATCAAATGATGAAATATATTTCAATGAATTGATTTTCAAAAAAAAAAAATAAATAAAAACTAATTTTTAAATCTTTAATTCATTTAATGTGCTTAATTTTGTTTTTCTCCAAGAGCAAATGACGCTTTACACTGTAAAACAACGATTTCTTAATATATAAATAACCATTCAAGGATTTAGTTTTTTGAAAATCATGTTTTTAAATGTTCATTTTAAACACGTTTTTAAAAAAATTAAAAAAAAAAAAAAAAATGGCAGTTAACACTTAAAATGCACACATAATGTGCAATAAAATGGATTTGTATTCAAAACAAATCATATACCAACCAATACGAGAAAATAAAATGTATTGTACTGCGACACTTAGCAATATAGTTTTTCTAAGAACACCGTCAATTTAGCATCGAATCTGTTATTTTCAACTGTAATGGCATGACTATAACATATTCTTCCTCGTTAGTAGAAAAAAGCCCAGAAGTTAATCTTAAAAAAATATCACATGGGAAAACAAAAGTACCACCCATTTGAGTTATCAAATGTATTTCAAGATGCTATAGAGAATCGATCTTTTTGTTATTACGAAAGTGGTATCCATCAATTAGTGAGAAGAAAAGTGTGTAGGAGGAAGTTAGAATATGGATCATATATACACAAGAGCTTTCATATATAACGTTCTAACATCCATTGTCCGGCAATAATTTTAGAGAAAAATGGTTCTTCCCTGTGTGTATTTTTTTCCTTCCATATTTTTCGCTAGACTACCTTAACACTCAATTATTTAATATATCCTGCTTAACCTCTATTCAGGCACTGTTGTTATTCTATTACTATTTGCTTCAAAAAATTGTACACATATCACTGTCTCTTCCTTTGAATGCTAATAATTTTCATTTTAGACAGAAAATAAAATAAGAGTTCCCAAGGTCTAAGATTTTGAAAAGAGCATATTTTTTTCGGTATTTTATTCTTAGAATTTCTTTGGATGTACTTCATTGTTTTCGGCTTTAAAACTATTTTGAAATATTCAGTGCTTATTGTTTTTATGAAGTGTGTATCTTTTTATTTTTTTCCCTGCTTCATTTTCTTAGTATTAAAGAAATAGGATTCTTTTTAATAGAAAGAATATTTGGTTCCTTCCAGGAATATATATCTGAGAATTTATTGAACGTCAAAAAAGACTAGCTTTCACTAGATTTAGAAAATTACCTGAAAAGTGATTACTATAAAAGATCTCTTTAGGAGTGACCTTTTTTTCAAAATTAATGATACAATTTTAGATTTGAAATATTCTTCACAAGTAAAGCTTTTTAAATTTTTTCTATATTAAGTAATGCATGGATATAAAGCAATTTTATTCAAGGCATTTATTCTATATTTTATGAAATTTCTGCATTTGAGAACAACTTAGGCTGCTTAACAACTAATATTTTAAATTGTCACTTTGACTCCAGTGGCTGCGTTCGTGTTCAGCACATCTCTGTAATCCAGCAGTCGCTGAATCGGCATATCAAAAAAAAGCAGTTCGTTTTCGAATTCTTTACTCGTGGATTCGAGAGTTCCACCTGGAATTCCCATTCGCACACAAAGGCCAATTTTCGCAACGCATGTGACCAGAGTAATTCGCCCACAACTTCTTCCAATAATCATTGCATTGTAATAATTTCTTTGTGCTGTGCTTTAGCAATGTTAGAAGATTCTACAGAATTTGTGTTTAATTTTTTAATCGAATTTTGTGGTTCTAGGATGGGACGAAATACTGCTGGATATTTTTATCATCTGAGAAAAGTTTAAAATGCGCGCAAGCTCATTAAATACATGTTTTAATCGTTTAAATTTTTATGTAGAGGGATATAACTTTAGTATACCAAAAACTATATTAAATACTTACGAACATGAGTATGATGATCCCTTTGTCAGCTCTTCTATCAAGGAAAATAGACATTGACAGAGATCATCAGTCACTATGGAAATTAAGCAACGATACCTTAACCTTATGATATGGATTGCGAAAACAAACAGAAAAGTTAAAATCGAGTCGATATCTTCACGTGAAAAGTCACAGGCATTTCTGAATTTTCCTATGTGATATCCTATTTGGCAAGCATGATACGAATACGCCTATTCTGAAAGGCATGGTATCAGTCTGTTTTGTCTTTGTTGAGGAAATCGAAGGGAACAAACTGGAAGCTGTGGAAGTGGAGCTATCTGTTGAACTTGCGAGCATTAAATGCTTTGAATTGTCGGAGCCTTCCTTCCTGAAAGTGCTAAGATTCTATGAAGGTTTGGTGCGTAGTGAAACAAGTAAGTTGGTTAGCTGAGAAAGTTGCTGATATAACTGTGACCCTCCATAAATGTGTTGTTTTGTCCCTATTCGTTTCTTATCTGTACTAGTATCATATATCTCTTACTTTGCTGTTATTGTCCGTTTCATACCTGCGTCGTCTTGACCAGAACATAGTCTGTCATTTCCAGTTATCCTCCGTGTTAGACTGGTTTATTCTCATGCTCCCAGAAATGTTTGTACTACTGCTTTAGATATTTTTTTTTTCAGAAGTGCACTAGAACAGAATGCATTCAAGATCATTAAGTATATGTTTTAATAGCTAAATTTTTCATGTAAAAAACAATGGTGGCTCTTAGCTAAAATTAGAAGGAGTGCCAGTAGAAAGTGTTTAGCCTTTTGTTTAAAAAAAATTTATGTGACAGGAACAAACATGTGGAAAACGAAAATTTTTCAGAAACTTCATAAAATCCTGAAGAACCAAATCAAATACTTATTTTAAACTAAATTGTTACTGCTTGATCTATTCATTTGAAAATGAAATCAACTTCTTCTTGTTTAATTTGTGCGAAAAGAAATAATTTTTCCTTGATATTCGAGAAGACGAGAAAAATTCTTTCAGTTGAGTATTGCAAGCACATGTAATCTCTTTTCCATTTCATAGTGCTTGTGAAAATGTTTTGTTTTTTTTCATGTTGCTGCACTTGCCTCTTATGTAATCGTGGAATTATCGCTGACCTTCATCAGTTTTTTTTAATTTTATAAAACATCATTTATGTATTATCAGAAGTAAAATTTCAGCAGTTCAATTTATCGGTAATATTTATCAGGACCTACAATAGAATAATTTTAGTCCAGTTTTTCATCCAACCTTAAAACCATTGTTAATTCTGTTAAATCTACATTAGTTTTGATTTGTGTGATCGTGTCTTATTTTAAAAAATTATTTTCACAGCGCAGACCAATTACCTCTTAAATGACATAGTGAATACATAAATTTTTAGAATTATAAGCAAGATATGATTTACTACTTTTCACAAAACATTCTAAACATTTATCAATTCTTTCGAAATATATTAACTTTTATATCATAAAAACTAAGTATCAAAAATCTACATATACAACATCAGGCAATGATATTATCACAATCATCAATTTAAAATGAAAAACTGTTTTAAAAAATCACCACTAGAAATTAATTTGCTTAATTATTATAAATTTAATTGGAACATGGAAAAATGTTAAGGATTATACTGAAAAACTTAACTTGAGTTGAGGTGCAGAGTTTAATTCCACAGATGAAATATATTTTTTCTTTCTAAGTTCAGATATTTTGCAGCCCCTTTACCTGGTTCCAATTAGGAGAAGTCTACTTTCATTCTGTTTCAAAGTTCCAAATCATAGTGAACATATTAGCTTCTCAGAAGATAGGATAGCGAAACAAAATCCCTGGATATTGATGGGATGTTCTCATCGTTTCTCGCATTGTATGGCACCGATGGTTGTCAGAGACAAGGTCCTTATATGGGCAGGCTCCTGGTTTCAGAGAGACGATGTTCTTGCAGCGGTATTCGCTGCAGAATCCGGAAGCGGCTGCGATGGTCGTGCTTGAATAGAATTACCTCTTAGCTTGTCTCTCCTTTCATACAAGCAGATATAAAATTTTAAATTCACATTAAGAAATCACTGCAGCCCTGATTTCTATCCTACCGGCTTAACTGTATGCTTTCTTTAAAATAGAAGTTGGAATTATTATATTCATAACACAGTCGGTGTTCTCAATTTACTTTTATTGAATTATATTATTGTAGCGGAGAGAGAATATCACTGTGCTGTTGGTTAAAGTATTCATTGCAATGAAAACGAGATGAATAAGAAGAGCAAGAAGAGAACGTTTTCGTTGTATTTGACAGGCAAGAGAGAAAAATTCCCTTGAAAACGCGGAAACACGTGGTATGGATGGAGGGACTGGAGGAAATACTCATAATAGACAGGGAATCTGAAGGATTGTTTTGGACAGGATTATAATCGGCCATGGATTCAACCAGTTTTATGAGAGCTCAGCCTAACACAAAGGATAACAAAGGGGATCAGAACACAAAGTCGGAATTATTTAAAGGAGAGAATGAGCAAACGGTAAATTAAATTATTATAGTGAGGAAATTCATAATGGAATTTACAAATTCCTTTACAAGTCACACACATGTATATATATAGAGAGAGACTGTGGGGTAACATTGTACATCATCCCGGAATTTACAATGGCTGCATGTTTCCTCCCACAAAGGGGCTTTACGTTCGGGGGGGGTAATTCATTGATTCCATGAGATGGTAGAATTAAATGATGAGGCTGATTTATTTGGCTTAGTTTATTATTTGGAGAGATGAAATGAGAAATATTTACAACAGGAGATGACGAATTTACCGTAGTTATCGAGCAAAAATAGATGGCCGTTCTCATTTTAACCATATCTATGAAGGGCGCTGGAAAAAGAACGAGAACGAAAGTCAGTTCAGTTTTGTTCTGGAATAAAGACGAGCTACTTACGATGCTGATTCGTGGTGCCATCTGGTTTAGCATTCATTATTTACAGTACATTGGAAAAATAAAAATAATTTTTTAGAATTAGCGGAACATCCTACCTCCATTTAACACCGTGACTCGGTGGATCTTCAGGCGCATCAAGACTCTCAAACACGACTTGAAAATCGCCTGCAACGAGTCCACGACCTTGGGCCACTAGGCATTCATACAGGTAGATTCTGGTCACATACCAATTTTAAATGCCGTTTTAATTGCGTCGCAGTATTTAAATGCGCAACCTGAAATCAAAAAACAAAATGGAGGTAATTGTGTAAAAAATGTTTCTAAAACTCCCTTTACGTATATTTCAACTCTTCGCTGAATGAGGTGAGTTTTCTCTCCCTTTACTGTTAGCTTCATATTTTATAATAGATCATCAACCATCGCCTCCTCATTTTGAAGAGGTTAATAATAAGCTCAGGACCGATAATGCCTCTGTATTATTTTGATGTTCACAAAAACTATAAATCTATAATTTCTTTATATTAAAAAACCTTCTATTCACAACTCAAAAGCTTGAAAACGTCCATAATTTAATGTTAATAGCATTAAAAAGCGAATATAACTGCACGTACAATCTTAGTCCCTAATAGAATAAATTGTACGCCTAATTTACAATAACTAATTTTAAATTATACGCGATTTTTTCTTAAATCAATTGCATGAAAAATAAGTGATATAAAGTTATTTTTCCATTATTGAACTGATCCTTGATGGTTCACTATATTTTTCACACTTCCATTGGTCGTATAACGTACAACTTATGTTTAAAATTAAGAAATAAGATTGTGAAGCAAAGTGTAAACAAAACAAAACATAAGAATAATCAATTTACGTTTGACCAGAACGAGTGCATTTCAATTTAATGGATAATTTTAGTTAACTAAAAACACGCTCAGCAAAGTTTCGCACATAACAGATTTTAGCTAACACGCTAATTTCTTCAATTTTTATTGAACTTACTGTTAGAACACATCCTGCAATTATTAATTGTTCAGTTACTGAATTAAAATTAGTAAACGAGGAAACATTATGGAAGTAATGAATTTTTGCTGTATTAAAATTAAAGCCAAACTAAATTATTAAACTGAATATATTTAAGATACAAATGTAATAATTAAATTAAAGCGAAAAATAATAAATTATTAAACGGAATATATTTTACAAATGGAATTAAAATCTAAAGGAAACGATAGATTGTAAACTGAATGTATTTCAAGCTAACAAAATTAAAATATATGGTGAATCGATTATAATATATGCTAATAAAATTATATATAATTGAATATAACAGGCTACATATTGTTAAACTAAAGCTAATGATAAATTGTTGAACTGAATGTATTTTAAGTTAATAATAATCACTCAAAATTAGAGGAACGTGTTAATATTCAACTGAATATATTTTAAACTAAATGTACTTAAAAAAAGAGGGAACGATAAATTTAAAATTTGAATATAAAAGAATAGAAAAATTTGTTCCTAAACTCATAGAGGAAACGTAAATTTTCGATATTTGAATAATAATTCTATTAATACCGGAAAATTTACTGCGAGTTTATATTAAATAGAGCTATGATACAAACTGCAAAATCTGTTAAAATGCCATTATAAAAAATCTAATTCTAGCTAAAATATTTGAAAAGATAAAATGCCAATCTATAGCCTAATTCTCAAACGATACTTCGGTGTTAATAATCATGTTGTGCAATCAAAAATCCTTGTAGTCATAAAGTATTTTATTTTTTTTGCAATCAGCTTATAGTATGAGCATAAGAGAGTAATATTTTGTCTGAACGTGGAGAACATTTCCGAAAGTTTTTTAATTTTGCGGAAAATGTATAATATTTTTGAGCACGGAAGAAGTATCTTGAAATATGCAAAAAATGCCAACTGGTAGGTAATCCTTTCGTTAAAATTGAAATATATATTTATACATTTGCTTTTACAGATGTAATATATACTGTAAATATATGGCATATTGACACCTACCCGCTTCTTGGGAAGATGATAATATTATATTTCGCAACTTATACGTGTGATATCAAAAAAATTTCAATTTTAAATGATAATGATAATCTAAATTTATGCTCTTAGGAAATTTGATTTACCCTGTAATAATTATATCCACCACTTTCAAAAAATATGAGAAAAATAAAAAAATTTAGAAAAGTCACCCCAGGTTATATATATATATATGGTATATATATATATATATATAAACTCATTCAATCTCATATATGTTACACCCAACATTGAAAAGCAGCTTCCTTTTTTAAAAGATTCATCATAAAGTTTAGCTTTCAAATGAATACCTTGCAATGACATCTTCATGTCATCATAAGATTTTCTGTCCCACCCCAGGGCAAAAAAGTCAAGAAAGCTGGGACATCCAAAATATCATACGTCATAGCGCTCTGAGTCGTTCATGCATGGTGAGTGTTCTTCAGGGAAAAACGAAGATTGTCTTGATGGGCGCGCTACTCTGTATGAAGTAACTGATTTTAGTATTATTTTTCAAAATCGCTAAGTTTGGAACTAAACCTAAACTTTCACCAACCGTAGATTCCAAACTCTTACTTCTGTCGCTAGTCTGTAATGTTTCCTTAATTTCGACATGCATCGAAATTTCACAAGAGTTCCTTCTGCCAAAATCTTGTCAATTTCCATCAGCTTCATAATATTCATTTGGTATTTTTCCATTTCGCACCACAAGATCCTGGCCCAAGTAAACCTATCTGGTGACACTGCCAGACAATATTGTGAAAAAAAATATATGTTCCAGCTAATTTCAGCATTACACGGTTTTGAAGAAGCTCACCATGCACCTGATGGAGGGTGAGCAGATTAATTTGAGGAAATATAATTTTCTGATAAGACTTCCTCCGCAAACTACCTTATAGGTCACACCAAACAGCAACGGTGCTAAATTTCTTCAATTTGGTTGTATAGGCCCAGATTTAATATATTTTCTATATATATATATATTTCATAGTAAGCGCTTTTTTAAAAGTTTAATGATGTTGACTAGAAAGAGGAATTTTATTTCAGTTTCTTTTGCTACCCATAACTTATTTGGTTTATTCCTTTTATGTTAATTCTCAGAGAATATTAGAAGCTGATTAGCTAAATGTCTTAGCTTCATTTGTTACACAAAGATAATGAATATTGTCCAGCTGGTAGAGTTTGCTGTGAGTTCCGTTGCCGCAAGAACCAACTCAA
>BMAW01125064.1:0-10659 GCA_019974015.1 Nephila pilipes | reverse complement strand
AATTAACTTGAAAGCGAATTAAAAAGGTTGAGTTATTATTTTCTTAAGAATTCCATTAAACTTTTTAAGGTTATTTCGCAGATTGTAAGTGATTTCGATAAATTCCTATATTTTGTATATTTTTTTTAAAAAAAATATTGAATTAAATAGCAGGAATTTTAAGCGTAAAGTATATTTCAAAAGGTTAATGTGATAGTAATTAAAACAATTTAATGGAAAATTAATGTCTGAAATTTTCGATTAGCTTTTCTGTTTTTGCGATACATTTGACGAGTTTAACACGCATTTTTATTAAATGATATTACAATAAGACATAAATGCTGTAATATATCGAGATATATCTTTTATTACAGCGCTGCAATCTAATTCATGAAAACATTTTACAAAACATGTTCGTTTGAGTAATATTCCAAATATTTATGGTCAGAAAATGCTATAATTTCATCGTGGAACAGTTGCTTGAATACAAAATCAATCGATAACAAAATCAGTCTCGAAAGGTCTCGCTCTTGTTATTAAAATTAAATTGATCTTTTTCGAAATTCTCGTGAGAGGTGGAATTTATAAATTCTGGGGGCAGAAGTTCTTCATCTATCGGTACTTTCCTCACAGAAGGGATTTTTTCTCCAATACTCATTGAATTTAAATCAATTGGGTAATTACTTGAAAGAACTCAGGAATCAGAAATAATTTTATGTTAAAAGATATTGGAAGAAATTGCTTAAGTACTAAAATTACTTCTTGATTTCATTTTTATTCCAATTTTCTGATATTTAATTCATTTCTGTTCCAATTGTATTAAATTAAACAAATACTCATTCTTATACACCCGGTAACTGAGGGGTCGAGGTCTAAAAGTTGGAGGATGGAGATGTCCGAGTCTCGACGTAGAATCAATTTCTGATCCGATCACAGATCCGCCATGCCGAATAACGAAGAGTGCTGCAATTTAGACCCTTAAAATTATAATATCTTGCATCCAGGCTCGTATAGAGAATTATAAGCTCAAATGTCGACCTAAAATTTCTACGTGGTCACCAATTAGTAGTTATGTGTCTGATTCTTGTCAATTAATTTTCACCTTTTTTTCTATTTTTTTAAACGTCTAGACCACAGTTACATCTTGTTTGGCGCAGTAGAGCAAAACCTGGGTCTTGTGCCGTTAAACTTCACTTTTACTCACTAACTACGTGTCTGATATTTGTTTGAGTTATTCTAGTGTGAATTTAATTCAAATTCGCAAATTTAATTATAATCTACGATACTAATTACATCTAAAAAAAGGAAAACTTTACAAATACTGTGGTGAGGATATCGAAAATAAATGTAGTTACTTAGAAATATTTTCAAAAATTGATTGAAAGTATTAATAGCTGAAACTAAGCCCACTGCGATAAAAACAAGACATTTGCTTGTAGGCATGTGTCCATCAATTTTCCATGCTGATTTGCTGTCTAAGTCTGTCTGGTGGGCAAACTGTATTATTGATTTTTCTGTATTTTTGTCGTCAGTTTGACTTTTATTGATTTGCTTTCATGTACCATCAATAACTTGAAATACTTAGACGATTTCAAATACATTTAGCTCACTTTTACAACCTTATTTCATCTTTTCTGAATCAAGGTTCTCGTATATTACACGAAAAAGATGAGAGCCGACCATTTTGAGGAAAGAGCAACTGTTTCTAGGATATAAATATGCGTTGTCCTTCCATGTTCCTATACTTCATAAAAATATATTTAAAATATCTGATAGACCAGAAATTTTTGGAAGCATTTCAACACAGATATCCTTTTCAAAGATTTCTTACAGCGTCCTGAAAACAAATCTTTTTGTAGCTATGTTATTCAGTTTTTAACGAATCAATGCCGAGTTTTATTTTTCTGAACAGTTTTAAATTTTAAACTATGTTCAATTGTTTTTTAAGAAACGTGGACACTACAAGATTCAGTGTCCGACAACAAAATAGTGTTATCCTATTTAGACTGTTAACAGAGCGAAAGTAATATGGTATATAAACTACCTTATGTAATAATCCTATTATTTAAAATGAGCTTACCATTTACGAATAGCTATGGAAATTTTTAATCGGTCTGTATAAAGGTATTTGATATCTATCCTTAGCTAAATAACTTTGTTTGAATTCCAAGAAAAAAATTAATTTTATTTCCTCTATTAAATCCTCGTCACTTGACCTATGTTCAAAATTGCGAGGTCCATTGCCAGTAGCTCTCGTATTGCTTCTAGTGCGACGTTAATTAAAACTAAACTAAACTAAAATTTCTTTATTAAATATTCTAAATTGAGTAAGATTTTTAGCCTTGATATTTTTTCATGAAACTTTCCCATATCGATTTCCGGTACTTGGGTTTCTTTATGTTATATCATCATTTCTTTACCTCTCAAAGGCACGCCGTCTTTCGGTAAGTACGGAACTTATAACCTCAAGAAATCCTTCTGATTTTTTTTCTTTTCGGCTGAAAGTATTTTTCTTCAAGACAGCTTTCTTTTACTGTCTTTAATAAGCACTGGTGAAATCTTCATGGCATACTATAGCGATATTTTTCTGTTTTCTATCCTTCCCGTCAACCTATTCTTTTCTTTTCCACACTTTTTCAAATGACAAGATAACACTTATTCATCATTTGGAACAGCATAATCATACCTGACTCTTGCGCCATAAAGCTCTACATTCATAAATTTCCTTGAAATTCTACTTTATTCTTAATTCTACTTTTACCTTATAGTCTTTTTTTTTGTCCTTACATTCCAATATTTGCTGCATATACATTTTTTTTTAAAAAAAAAATATTTACTGCGTGTTGTGTGGCGTAAAAGTTAACATTTTATTTCGAGAATACCAACATATCTTTAAAATGTTATGGTTGATGTTATAATAACTACTTATTCTAATGGGTTTTTCTGAAAAAATATTATATAAAAATGTTTCATTTTGTCTCCTTTATTTATATTAATTTAGACTTCCTTTTTCGGGCAATTTTCTTTCTGTTTTAATCTTTCTTCAAATTTATTCATTATAATTTGTATATATATTACACATCAACTAATTTGCCACTTTATCATTATATTATAGGGATTGATGTTCCAAAATCTTTTGCATCAGAAATTCTGTTTTTCGCATACATTCTTATATAGGTACTTATTATGCATTATTAAAATGTTATGTAATACGGTATTACGAATTTTGCCAGAGGATAACTTTAATATATATAGAATTATTGAATAAGAGTACGTACTTATTTTAAAATTCATGCGTTCTTCCGCGTGTTGTGCGGTAAATAAGAAATATAGCTCAAAGTATTTAAGCGAACCATATTAGTTTTTGAACACTAATTTTTAAAATACATAGCCTGTATATAAAAGGAACTTTTGTAGTTCTTAATATCTGTAGAAAAACAAATTCTTCGCCCAATCATCACTTATGCCGCCCCCGTTTGGGGGTCGGCCGCAACCCCCCCCCATATGAAAAAAGTGCTAGTTATGCAAAATGAGATCCTAAGATAATAACAGTATTTTAAATGTTATTAAACTTGAACACCGTCGATAACTATTTTAACTTTAATCTCCTTCAAACAAAAATTTAGTTCGGAAATTAATGTTTTACTGAGAACTAAATTAAGATGTGCTAATTATTAAATTAATTTAAATATTTTGCTGTTAAGCTAAATTAAATATTTTGCTACCATCTGAAGTAAAAATAATCAAAATACAATTTAGTTTTCTCCATTAAATAATTTTTAAATTTTCTCTTTTTCTTAAAAGAGTTTTTGGAATACGAATAGCGGATTCAAAAATTTTAAAAATGTTTGAAAAAAATTATATATCATTCAGTCTTATAAATAAGTATGGAAAATATATGTATGTTGTTAATAACGTATGATTATACAAACATTAAGAAACATATAAAATATATATTGCCTTTATGTTTATTTAAAAAAGATTTCAATGGATTCCGATGTTTAAAGACATTTAAAATGTATTGTATATCATTTTGATATATTTTAAAAAAACCTCAATTTGTTTTTTTTAATTCTCAAAGAAAGCAATTTTACCTAATTTTGAAGTATTAAAGAAATGTGGATGATTTATAATAATACTTTTTTTTTGAGTTATTTTGATTCAAAATAAAACTTGCTTAATAATTTTATTCCATTTAAATAAGTTTAATAATTTTTAAAAAACATGTTTTCCAAAAGGATAAATATTTATATAACCTAAAGGAATTTAAATGGGTAGAATCCTTCTCTTTCGGTAAATAAATGAGATTTAGATTTAATGTTGAAGTGCACAAATGAAGGATGAAATGATTGATAAACAAGAGTATGGGATTATAAAACGAGATAAGATGGTAAACATTAAAATTAGAAAGGTAATAATAATATAGGTATGTATAGTAAATTTCAAAATAATACTGAAAATGGTTTACAAAGTTTAAAAAACTATGATAACTTCAAAACTGATAAGCTGAATTACTCATTGTAATAACAAGAGTCGCAAAACATGTAAAATGATAAATAATGAACAATACAATTTTAATTCCAAATTTATTTTCTATTAAACTATATATATATTTATACAGAGAGAGAGAATATTAATATTGTACAAAAACAATAGAAGTACATAGTAAATATGTATGTAATCTAATAATAAAATATGTAATTATAACAATGAATAACTAAACTATATTTAAAGGATTTTATAAAACAAATTTTAAAAAATTTTCAATTACTACTTTCGTCTGCGAAACTTAAACGTTATTAAAACCTACGAAGTAAATGTCGAGAACATGAGCCATGCAAGTTAAAAAGGAATTAAGATAACGTCAATTGCTGTTTCTGAATGAGGACGGAAATTTGTTGATTAAACCCGGTGTTGAAGAATCCATTCCATTCATAAAAATTACTTTAAGAAAAATCATAACATTGATAAATCGAAGACTAAAACTCCAAAAACGAGAATAGACACCAAAAAAAAAATGGAAGAAAGATTATAAAAGAATCTGTTAGACCTATTTTATAAACCTTGCACTATGAGGTAACAAATAACTTCGGAATATAATAAATATTTTCTTAAGAAAATGAGCTGTTTTTAATGTTTTGATGTCGACACTGACACCGCTAAAGAGCTTTCCATAACTCGACTCCTCAAAACTCGTTCACTGAAGTTTGTAAGTTTCGTTTTTTATTCACACCATTCTGATATTTCTTAGCTGTTATCACATTACTTTGTTTATTTTCGTAATCACCGAGGAGAGATAAAATGTATCTTTCGGCAGACACTCCAACATCACGTCGCTGCCATCCGCAGTCGAAACATCACGTGACGCATCGTCTCCTCCAAAGTAAACATCGCTTCAAATTCCTCCGTTGAAATAGACAAAAGAACTCATTGATCAGTGGAGCTGCAATCATGGGAGCTGCAGAAATAGCGGGCTTCTTTTATTTATTTGGACTCTTACACATTACATTAGGGCTAAGTCTTGTTTTAACTACAGTAATAATTTCATAATCACCTTGATAAACTGTTTAATGTCAAGTAACATGTAATACGGTAGATTTTTTTTAATCGTCCCAACTTTAAAATAGACATGTTTCCTTAAAAATTTCATTAAAAAAATTAAGATCAAAACATACAAAATCACCTTTCTTTATGCCGCTATATCAATAACATTACATTAAAGCGATCACATGACTCCATTAATGTACAATGTAGTCGTTGCAGAACTAATTTCACTTATAGTTCATATGTAATATTAAAACTCTACATTATATTTTCTCCTCTCTTTCTCGTGTTTGGGACAAAGATGAATCGCCAAAACTGTATAATGAACTTCTTTCTAGGTTGTTTCGGTGAAACCTTTTTATCAAAGATCACTCTGCACAGAAATTTTAAAGGATCTGGAAAATCTCCAGAAACGTGTTTTCTCTTCCGTAATCGTTCGGTGCATTATGACTCGATAAAAAAAGTTCCATCCATAAGCACGTACTTCCAACCGCATTGCAAAATGCACCTTTACGTAATATAAATATCTTTCCCGACTTCACTCAGAAGTGTATTTTGGTTCGTTCTGGTGCATTTTATACTAATTCCATTCCACTTGTACCATTTAATTTAGGATTATGCATGAACTATATCACTTTTGAAATTCATATTTGATTATTTTTATTTATTTAAATGTGTTGTTTGGTTCATCCACAGAAAAATAGAATTTAAAAAAAAATCCAATTAACATAGTTCGAAACATCGCTGATGGACCAGAATATTCGCACTTCACTTAGGAAAAAGAGATACACTCAAGAAATTTCCTCGCCACACCAACGAAAGAATTTGAGATCAGGTTTTAAAAAATGGTAAGGATTTAATTCTTCCAAAGAATGAAAATTCTGAAGGTTTCGAACTAACTATCCTCTTCCCGTGAAGTTATACTTTTATTGAAGTAAAAGAAATGCTTCGTCGTAATGTACGAGTATACTGATTCCTGTGTTCTAAAAAATATAATAGAATATAAAAAATTAATGCTATTTTCTAAGAGATACGCGAAAATAATATATATATGTGTGTATTACTTAATTAATTAGTTATTTCAAATACGACTGAAAATAAATTAACAGGAATATAATATAATTTTTACATTTTTCCTTTTTTTATATTTATAGTTTCCCTAACATTAATTAAATCATGGAAATTGATAACTAAAAAAGCAATGTTTTTTTTTTATTTTATTGCGATGGTTTGACTACATAATTGCAGTGAAATACGTTTTAATTTTGAAAAATACATATTTTGTTAAGATTAACTTTCGACACTAATAATTATTTAACAATCTCCGAAAAAGATGCCATTCCAATTCTATCTTTGTATTAGTTCGTTGGAAATTAATTCTCCATTACAGTTGAAATAAATCAAAAATGGTAAATTTTTTGCTCTAAAAATGTCTACTGGCATTTGCGCAGCATTTGCGATTAATTGCGCAAATGGTTGAGGAAAGGAACATTTTGTGGTATGAACACGTAGATATCTAATATGAATTATATTTACTAATTCTGAAGAATTCATCTCTATATTTCCGTGTTAAATTAGCTTTAAAATGAGCATAGGTCTAATTGAGTTATTTCTGTATGAATGTTCTTTAATAATTCTTAGTGTTCGTTTAAATGCAACCGCAATTTTCATCACGTGGAACAGCTACATTACACGACTGTTAATAAATAATTGTATTCACTTCCGTTTTATTCTAACTGAATATCATGGGGAATAAGAGGAATAAGTTATTAATCTTCAAAGAAGTATTAAAATTTTCATAGTCTAAAAATACGTCTTGTACCTAAGTGTGTGTATAAATTTTTCACAATATAAAATTATTAAGATAATTCACATTTCATACAACTCATGCATAATTTTAAAAGTTATCAAAATTATTCCAATGCATAAAATGGGGGGAATTCGAAATAGGGAAATCATAGGTTCACTACAGTACTTGAAAACATTCAGAATGTTAGTTTCATACATGATTATATTTACAGCATGTTAACGGAATTCTGGATTGTTACATTCTATAATTAAAATTAAACAACATGTAATTCAGAAATTAAGCTTGTCAGCAATAATACAAGAATATCCTTTCTTTCAGATTTAAGATGGCTGAAAATTATTAGGTGAAGTTTTCAAACAAAGATTTGATTTCGCTAGTTACAAATGATCTTTAACGCTCTTACCGGATGTTATAAATATATTCTATGTATACGTAATTTATATAAACAAAATTTTAGTATATTTCCGTTTAGAGAAAAGCTTGTGACTAACTACAAGCTGTAAGCTTTTAAAAGCTAATGTCTTCCTTTTTCTTCAGCTCTTAGCGTTCCATGTAAGCCATACGCCTTCAGATGTGTAAATGGCCAGTGCATCCCTCGTTCAGGTTATTGTAATAAGAAAGGCGACTGCTCTGACATCATAGATGAAGCGTATTGTACTAAGAATAAATTTAATGCAAACCGATTATATTTTTGCTGCCTGATTTTTCGGTTTCCTGTTTGAGGAAAAAAATATTCTTTTTAAAAAAATGTTGTTCCTTTATTAAAAGAATTTTTATTTATGTGTTATTCATCACTTCGAATTGGGGGTTGAAGAGTGAAAATGCAACTATCTGGTAATATATCGTTTAATGAGAAAGAACGAAAACTTTAAATTGCATCATCCTAACTCTTTAGGTTTAAAAAAAGTGATTTATTTCGACTGCTCATATTAGGTAATATTGTTAAATGTAATGAAATAGGTCAATATATTTTATCAAAAACCTTTGAAGAATAGAACATAATTTCAGTTGAACTTACAATTATTGAATATTCTTATATCAAATGATGATCCTGGTAAAATGTCAGATATTGTACAATATATATTAGACCAATCGTAAAAGCATAGTGTTAATTTCTTTTTGCCATCTTTTTAAATTTACTTGGTCACCATCGGAGAATGATTGAAGAACTAATTTAAAGTAATACCTTCAAAGAATCCATCGCGATTTACTTCAAACAACATTGAAGATATTTTTGGAAACAAAACTGTAAGTAGTTTCCGGGAAACCAGGGATAAAAAAAGCACGTGCAGACGTTTAACTGAAATCAAACAGCTGAATTTCACAACGACTACTAAAATTTCAAACAATGTTTCTAAATTAAAGTGAACTAGAAATCTCAAGTCTTCTCCTCAAAGACATTTCAAATTCTTCCTGAATCATTTTAAAATATGATTTATCCATACATTGTCCAGAGAGATCGAACTCCCCCAATCTGACCTTCCATGAAAAGCAAAAACCTTATCACAGAAACTGGAGGGAAAGAACATAGCGAATACAAAATCAAAGAAATTTACACCAGTTGCTTACATTAATTGTCCTGTTTTATATAAGAAAAAGTTATACCAAAAACCTATTTTCTAGGAAGATGTCGGATCATGTTAGATCAAAATCACCAATATTCCACGAAAACGAGCTAAACAATTGATATAAATACATGTATCGAGAGCCGATATGGAACAGCAGTAATAGAAAGACCTGCTTAATACAAAAAAAATATTTAGTTTAAATTAAAATAGTTAAAAAAGACAGCATAAATTACGTAAATTCTAAAACGTAATTATAAAAATTTACTTAATTATAAAATTACATCTTCTTAAATTAAGAAGAAAAGAAATTGCTTCCGTGATTTTCCACTAACATCCCAAATTTACTTATTCTAATTAATATGTAATTAACTTAAGTTATCTATTTAAGATGGTATTATCAATAATCTGTATTTTCGTTCTATGAAAATTAGATGGAATAAATCAGGAAATTAATAACCAAGCACTAATTTAGAGATAACTTTATTTGGAGTAGTTTAAAGAATGAAGTAAAAGTCATTTCATATGTCGGTATAACTCAATTTGCAAATGATTTAGTTTTGTAGGCTGAAGAATAAACAGGTGGAGCTCCACAGAATAGGAAAGGAGAACAAAGTAAAGTAAATTTCATTTCATACACATTGTTTCGATTCGAGTTGATTCTGTTTATTTACTGAGATTGCGCAAATGTCTCATGGGGTACGCACTTGACGTAAACATCGATCTTCAATTAAGAAAGAGCTTTCAATCAAATTAAAATGAATCATGTTCAAATCCAAGGATCACTTGACGTTTTGAATAAAAATTATACTACTTTTCTGTAATGCTTACAGCAACTGTTGAAACGAAGCACAGTGGAAAACAACAATTAACTTAGACTAAAGAGTGTTAAAATAATAAGCAACTCTCCCTTGTTCTGATTCGTCAATATCAACAATCCGATAAGTCACCGGAACATCAGTGATCAGAACTATACGGATGTGAATTAAATAAAGAGAGTCTCAAGCACTGAATGCTAATCTTTTTCGATTACGTTTGAAATAAATTTTACTGACTGAAGTAGAATAATTTCAGGTGTGAGTACCACATCGTGTTGGACGCAGAAAAATAAACAGTGAATACTTGACTGGAGATGTACGCGACAGTGTTGATGTACTCACCAGAACATCGCCCACCAAACAACTTGAAAATAATGATATATGATCATTTGTTGCAGTTTATTTTGTTATTGACCCTCCCACTTTAATTGCTGTCTGTGTCACCTTTGTAATGTTAGAGTACTCTAACTGTATTCTTTGCTCCATTTGCTTACCTTTTTTTAGAGCGATTCAAGCTAACAGTTGTACCAGTTAATGCCGAGCAGCAAGAGGTTGTCATTATCAATGACCGTAATCGTACTTTTCAGGTTCTTCTGTATCTAATTTAAAGAAAATCTTTGCTCTTATAGAACACTTAAGAGGAATGTAGATAAGAATAGCAAGATATTTCAGACCTAATTAAAAAATTCACAAATATTTTAATTTAACCACGAAATCAATAAAATATAGACATGAAATCTTATTGTATGATGTATATGAGTGCATAAGTATTATATTAATATGACCACGACTCTCGCAAGCGCAGATGGCACCGATCCAGAATTCCCGGGTTCAATTACCAACGGTGACAACATTGAAAATTCAAATAAAAGTTTTGTTAAATTTTTCGTTTTTCATTTTAGGAGGGTTGTTCAGTAAGTTCGTAGAAAATCCAAGAGACGAT
>BMAW01125061.1:89770-101442 GCA_019974015.1 Nephila pilipes | reverse complement strand
TTTTTTTTTTTTTTTTTTTTGTTCTTTTAGCTGCTGTATAATATAAATTGAGTCCTTTTTTACCATTCATCATTTACTTGTGATATTTAAAGCGAAAAACATGTCAGGAGATAAAGTGCATTTACGACACTGCATTTTGTATGAATTGCAAAAAGGAAGTAACGCATCGGTTGCATGTAAAAATTTATGTGAGGTATTTGGAAAAGATATTGTAAATGTTCGTACTTGTCAAAGATGGTTTAGCAAATTTCATTCCGGGGATCTGAGCCTCCAAGAAAGTGATCGATCTGGACGACCATCCAAAATCGATAATGATGTTTTGCGATCCAAGTTGGAAAATAATCCACATTTAACAAGTCGAGAAATTGCAGAAGAGTTTAGCATTCATCATACAACTGTTGGAGCTCACATTAAATCTCTTGGGTTTGTGTTAAAGCAAAATGTTTGGGTTCCACAGGAATTAACGGAAAAGAATTTGTCTGATCGTGTAAGAATGTGTTCATCACATCTGATTAGACACAATGTGGAGCCGTTTTTGGACAAGCTAGTTACTGGAGATGAAAAGTGGATTCTTTACGAGAATATTAAGAGAAAAAATCTTACTGCAAACCAGAAACATCATCAGCAACAGTTCCAAAACCAAGTATCCACCAACGAAAAGTACTGCTTTGTTTGTGGTGGGATAGGAAAGGTCCAGTGTACTACGAGTAGCTGAAACAGGGAAAAACCATTAACGGTGGATCTGTACTGCAATCAGCTGGATAAACTGAATGCAGCTATCAAAGAAAAAAGGTCAGCATTAGTGTCCAGAAAAGGAATAGTGTTAGACCACGATAATGCTCGACCACATACTGCAATGGTGACACACTAAAAACTGAATGCCTTAGGATGGGAAGTCCTTGGTCACCCACCGTATTCACCAGACATTGCACCATCTGATTATTATCTGTTCAGATCTCTGCAAAATTATCTAACGGGAAAAAAATTCAAGTCTTTTGAAAGTGTTTATAAGGCAGTTGCTGACTATTTTAACTCCATGGACGAGAACTTCTGCAAAACAGGAATTCACAGGTTACCTGAAGGATGGCAACAGGTTGTAACAAATAACGGAGTATATATAATTGATTAATATTAAACACATATTTTTGTAAATGAATTCAAATATTTTCTTTAAAATACGACAGAACTTTCCCTCCAACCCAATATTTTCTCTATTTCCATTCCTCTGTATTTCCATCATTTGAAGTAGGCATCAGTAAGCATAAAAGATTAAAAGGTAAAAACCTTTTCGCAAAGGCAAGGAAGATACGGAATGCTTTGGATGAGAGAATGTAAAAGGCTTCTTTGATCTCTCAAGGGCCTTGGAAATAGACACGGCTTGGAAGCCATACAACAGCCCCTTTCTAAGTCAATACTGGCAAAGATTATGCCTTTTTCCCCCAAACATTTTACAATCGGTAAATTTACCGATTTTTGATATCACTGGTATATAAGTAAAATTTTCGAACCGTGAATTTAAAGTAGAAATTCATATTAATACGATGTTTCATTTGATATTTGTACACTGAGACAAAAACACACAAAAATAAATTGTGTTCTGAACATAAATAATATAAATAAATATCAACAGTTTTATAACAAATTATAAGTAATACTTGTACATGAATATATTTTTTCACGATGAAAACAAGTATGAAAAATATATAATTAAATAAACAATCTATCGTGAGCATATTTTAAAAAATAAGCATATAATAAGCGTAACTGATTAACATTGTGGTCTCTCAATTGTGATCTAATTTTTGATGAAATAATCCCGCCATAAGAAAAAGCTCTTTCAAATTTCTCATTTGTTGATTTAATAATTATCAAAGTATCATGCTTTGTCAGCCACCTAAGAGGCTATTGTTTTAGGTGGGGCGTTTCGGCGTACTAGATCACTTTTCAATTTTTTTTTTATTCTTTGCTTTAATTTTAATTATATTTAGCTTAAATATATTCAATTCAAAATTTATCGTTAGTTTTAATTTTAATATCGGAAAAGTTAACTATTGTCTATTTCTCGATACTTCATCGTTTACTTTAATTCTTATATTTAATTGAGTAATTTAATGATAATTATGAAAAAAAAAAAAAAAAAAAGAAAGCGCACCCTGGATAACTAAATATGTTCTTTGCAAAACTTTGCAGAGAATTTTTTTTGAACATATTTTTGCTGAAAGTATTCTGGTTCTATTTTAATGTTATTATAATTTTTTTTTTTATCTTAATGTTTTTACATGTTATGTTATAGTGTTTGTTTTGATCAATAAATTAAGTTCTTCTTTGGGAAATTACATATTGCATATGTCGTAGGAAAAGTGTAATACAGCTATACGCATAATATAATTAGTAACAATTTGAGGCTAAAATTCTCGATTTCCGATATTGCAAATTATAGTATTAACGCGTCGATATTTGTATTTTTGTATCGTGATACAGAGAATAGGAGATATTTCATTTAATCTCGCATATTTCTTCCGAGAACGATGTATTGATTAATTAAATTCGCAAATGAAAATATCTTTTTATTCATTAATACTTCCAAATGTTAGCAATAGTTTTTTTTCCCCCAACAAATTTCTCGTTTGAGTTCGTTACAGTCACATTTTTATAAAAAGTTGGTGTTCTAATTTCGCTAAATATTTTTTTTTTTAATTTTTAGGTCTGATTTACAGAGAGAATGTATAATATCTAAATTACTTTCATTTGTAATTCTTCAATAAAATTTTCAATATGAAAAAATTTACTGAATTAAATTATCGCATTAATCAAAATTATTATCATATGATTATTTTGGCAACAGATTCCTTTACCGCTTCAAAAATAAAATTTAAAACCAGACCCAGAAGAAAGAAAGAAACGACAAAAAAAAAAAAAAAAAAAAGTGACTTCTCAACTTTTGAGACTAATCCTCGTGAATGCATGGTGTTTGTTGCAATCCAAGCTATATTTCTTAAAATTTCGTATGAAGCTTATTTTGTGAATAAAAAAAGGAAAATGAGTTTAAAATTAAAATTAATTTTGACGGTGTAGAAATTTGCAATGTGATATTTGCTGATGAGTTGCGAGAATGTTCTATTGACACAGCAAGAATAAATAATAGCTAGCAATTTTTGTATTGGATAATTTGCAAAAATTTTATAGAATATGGGAAGTTATATTTCTCTCTCTTGCTCAATATTATATAAATTAGTTTCTGGTGATATGTTAAACCATTTGAGATAGAAGTGGATCATTTCTCGAATATGAATCTCAATGCTTGAATGTGTGACATCTGTTGTCAAAAATGACAACATCACAGAAGCAAATAGTCGAACAGTCTATCGCTCCTGTTTTGAGCCTTTGGAAGAGAGCGCGAAAACAAAACAGGCCAAGAAACGGAGGGATAGAGAACCCTGTGGAAGAGAGCGCGAAAACAAAACAGGCCAAGAAACGGAGGGATAGAGAGGGAGCGCGATAACAATACAGGCCAAGAAATGGCAGGGAAGAGAAGAAGGATGGGTGTACTGCATGGTTGGTTCGAGGAAAGAACAAATCACATCTCCCAAGTCCAAGCACGTGACTCCTCAAACATGCGCATTCGACGTTCTAAGATTGTACAAGATGCCAGTTGATAAGAGATACACTCACTCTAGAATCGCCACGGATGTTGTAGCAAAACGAAGCCGACCGCTCTTATTTCGTAAGTACTTTAGTAAGTTAGAGATGTAAATTTTTTAAAGTTATTTTTCGGAAGTATTACGTATTTTTTTTATATATATATTTCTATCAATTTTATTTATTATTTTTCATCGCTTACTATGTGAAATTTAACAAAAGAAATTTCTTAAAACACTTAGAAAAATTAAAATATCGCTAAAAATTGAATTCTGATTAAAAAGTAGCTGAAAATAGGTACAAAAAAATAATAATGCATGATTTTCATTATTAGTCGAGCGAAAGTTTTGAGGGTATGTGAAAGGCTTCTTATTTACATTTTTACACGTGAAACTGAATTATTTATAGAATTGAAAATATTTTAGAACAATGATAAAAATATCAAGTTGAGTGAAAAAGTTTTCTACGAATATCTTAACAATTAAATAAATTATATTAATTAAATAAGGATTAACTATTATTTTAATAATGAATGTAATTTTACTTTGTTTTTTCAGTAACGAAAATAATAATGATACTGATGCGAATTATTAATTTTGAATTGTAAATTTGACTGTTATACATTTTTTTCGGATATTAAAATTCGGGTATGTTTGGCAATTGTATTAGCCACTATTTAATAAATTTTATTTCCCTTGTATAAATATTCAAAAAGTATTTATAAGTTGTTTCCATTTTTTCGATTACTAAAATTACAGATGTTAAAAATAATTAGATTTTCTAGAATATATAACGATTATTTAACAGTCTTGAGAGACATGGTCAAAAGACTTAGTTACGAGAGTATGTTATTGAAATTATAATTTTAGTATCTTTCATGTATCATAATATTTCTAAAAATAAGTGAATATTATAAAATATGTATATAATGGACTATTTTATTAGTTATTCAATCTCAAGAAAATCACTTAGTTTTATTTATCATTTAAAAAAGTTAAATTTAAATGTTTCAGATAATGTATGAAAAACTGAGTTCAAGACTATTTTTATCGAAGCTTATCAGGTTGTTTTTATATTCAGCAAAAACTGCCAGAGATGAGGCTATTTTTGATAGCTTTGAAAGTTTTTTCTATTCACACAGTCCTATGCCTTTAATTCATAATATTTCTTAAGACTTTACCTTTGACCATATTCAAAACCCTATATACCGAATAGGTGGTATTCAATAATAAATTTTTTGATATCATTGATTTACAGCTTTGCATATTGTGCAAACTCACATGATGATTATAATTAAATGTTAATCTCTCATTTTTATAATACTTGAATTTCCTTTCATACTAACATTTTAAATTGAAAAAAAAAAAAAAAAAAAACATACTTAAATTTCTTTAAAAATATTAGTAAAGTCAATTTTGTTACAAGATCTATTCATAAATTGAAGAGTATGATATTAAATGATATTTTATTGACTTTGATATTGAATGTATTAAATATATATTTAGTAATAAGTTGAATATAAGAATGTAATGCTATTTAGATTATTGTCACTGCTTAAAATGTCCCGAAGAATATTTATTTCCCTTTTTTATTAGTCCAAACAAAAAATATTTTGTTTACTTCCTTCTCTTTTCCATGGATGAGTTTCTGAATATGCTTATTTTTGGTTTGTTATCATGTTTTATTATAATGTAATTCACTGAATTTTGATGGTCTGAGCGGTAATAACGTTACAAACACACGTGAGCAGTATTAATTCCATCATTCTAAATTTTGCTTTTCTTTCCTTTGGCTTTCTCTGATAATTTTTCAGTTACTTAATGGATTTTTGTTTTGATTTTAAATTTAATTTATTTTAGTGTGTTTAAATTAATCATAATTATTTTTATGAGTTATATTAATTAAACTTAGTTTTTATTGATTTCATTAAATATGTAGGTCTTAGACATTAATGTATGAATTTATGATATAATATATATATATATATATATATATATATATATATAACAGGTCAATTGAAAAGTCCCCGACTCCATAGTAAAACACATTTTTTGGCAAAATTAGTTTTTTTTATTCAACATAATTCCTTCAAGGATGATACATGATTATAGACCCTCAAACTTTTCGATAACATTTTTGTAGTACGATTTGTCCTTTTGCTTCAAAATAGGCCTCAGTTTCGGCGATCACCTCTTCGTCGAACTTAACTTTCTTCCCACGAGCATTCTTTTGAGATCGAGAACAGGAAATAGTCGCTGGGGCAGATTGGAGAATACGGTTGAAGAGGAAGCACTGAGCCCAATTCATGATATTTTGCCATCGTTTTCACTGACTTGTGACACGGTGCATTGTCTTGGTGAAGCAGCACTTTCTTTTTCTTCAAATTGCGGCCGTTTTCGGGATTTCGTCCTTCAAACGGTCAATAACGCTATGTAATATTCGCTGTTCATGGTCCTTCCTTTTTCAGGTAGTCAATGAAAATTATTCCATGCGCATCCCAAAATACAGACGCCAAACCTTGCCAGCCGTCTGTTGTGTTTTCCACGGTTTGAGCGGGTCCATCGTGCAGTCCACTCGGATGACTGTCGATTGACTTCGAGTGAATGATGGAGCCATGTTTCATCCATTGTCACATATCGATGCAAAACTCGGGTTTATTCGCTTGATCATCTTCAAACACTGCTCGAATCATCAACTCGTGCGTTGTTTTGGTCAAAAGTGAGCTCGCGGGCACCACTTTGCACAGAGCTTTCTCATACCCAAATATTCGTGAATGATAGATGTACACGTTCAGTTGATATCTTTAGAGTGTCGTTATTTTCATTCAATTTCAATTTGCGGTCATTCAAAATCATTTTGAGATTTTTTAATGTCTTTGTCGGTAACAACCTCTTTTGGGCGTCCATGCGTTCACCGTCTTGGTACTCATTTCACCATCTAAACTTAGCATACCAATTCTTGATGGTTGATTTTCCTGGGTAGTGTCCGGAAACTCGGCATCAAGCCAAGTTTTTGCTTCAACTGTATTTTTTCCCTTCAAAAAGCAATATTTTATCAACACGCGAAATTCCTTTTTATCCATTTTTTTCACAATAACAAAAGTTGCTTCACTCAAAATGCTATAATTCACAAACTAATGATTCGACAGCTGTCAAATTTATACACGCATCTTTTGAGGGTTAGGGCTAACTAAAAAACATATGGATTTAATTCTAGTAGAGCCATCTATGTATTAGGCCGGGGGACTTTTCAATTGACCTGTTATCTCTCTATAACATAAATCTTGATTCAATGATTATTTATATTAAATATAAATAATTATTTATATTTAAATATAAATAAGCATTAGTCAATTTTCATATTGCAACGAAAGCAAGTAAATACATTAATGCATGTAAAACATAAAATAATATTGATAAAAAATTTTATTTACGTTTAATTATAAAATAAAATTTGACTGTCAGGTATTTGAATGGAATCATTATTTAAGAAAAAATCGTGAAATTTAATGCATAATTATTTTTTGAAAAACAAATCCCTATAGGGAAAACTCAAGGGTTAAACTCATCATTAAATTATTTAATCTTCACGAATTTTTTATCACCACGAAAATCAGATTGGAAATATCTTCTCTCAAGTCATTTATGTGTAATCACTGACAATAAGTGACTGAACATTTAACGACTTTTTAGATTATTGGTGCTTCGGTAAAACTTTCAAACAAAGCCGGTATACCTATAAATTACCGTATATGTAAAATAAAAATTTATAATAACAAGATATTTTATTTGGTTCTTGTATACAGTAACAAAAATTTACAAAAATAAACTGTATTCTGAACAAAAAAAAAATAAAGAAATAAAATGAAACGAATGATAAGTAATACTTAATAAATAATGATTTTTTTTCTAATGAAAACATATGTAAAATGTATATTAAACTGCATAATTTGTTGTCAACACGCTTTAAAAAATAAGAACGTAAGAAACATTACTGATCAATGTTTTTGTCTCCTATTTGTGATCAAATTTTTATACAAAATGATTCCAAGCTTTTTAAGATTCCACAGTTGTTGGCTTAATAGATTTTTGCATATCTTACATTATTTGAGTAATATTTCTTTTTGAAAGTGATACATTTAACAATTTTATTACTTTTTATGAATTAAATATATATATTGTAGTGACAGAAGCGGAATATCATGTATTAGTTACCACAGGATTAATGTTTTAGACAATGACAAAATGGTGTGATTGACCATTTTTTAAAATAAAGTATGAAATGCTTGTTTATTTTCATTTAACGGTTGCCAAAATTACATTTAACTTAAAATATATTGAATTTAATTATTTATTGTTTGCTCTAAAGGTACAAAAATACATGCAGGGAAAATAAAATACCGAATTTAAGACTCTTTCTTTTTGTGACATTTATATTTTAAATTTTCTTCGTAGAGCTAAGGAATTTTGTATACCTAATAATAATATTTTAATCATTTTATTGAATTACAAAAGTATTTTTACTGTCAAAAAGTTTTTCTTTTCCTTTGAGTTGATTACGGACATGATTTTTCAGATATATTTGCATTTAGGTACTTTTTTAAAAATAATATTCCATAAATATACAAAATATTTTACTCTTCATATAGAAAATAATGCATAAAATACAGCGAACCTTTGTACTTCTATAAAATGAACAAAATATCATTTTTAGGCTCAAAAAAATTTTCCGATCTACTAATAATTTGAAAAAATATATATAATTAAAACACGGAATCTTAAATATGGTATTCCACAAATTCCCCGCATGTCCTAGTGCAATTAATTTGAATGTCTGAAAAGACTATTATTGTCAGCTTCAATTTTTTAAATCGCTTGCTTTAAATCTACTAGTTAATTGAAAAATTCAATAATTTAAAAAAAGAACCCTTGGTGACCCAATCTGTTCTTTACAAAACTTTACTTAGAACAATTTTTTAGCCACACAAGGGGATGTTGTTTTAGTTGGATTACTTATGGTGCACCAAATCACTTTTCAATTTTTTACCGTTTGCTTCAATTTTAATTACATTTAGGTTAGATATATTTAAAAAGATAATTTTATCGTTTGCTTTAATTTTAATTACATGTAGCTGATATAATATTCAATTGATCGTTACCTTTAATTTTAATATCGGAAAAGTTTGTTATTGTCCATTTCTCGATATTTCATCATTTACTTTAATTCTTATATTTAATTGAGTAATTTAATAATAATTGTTAAAAAAAAAATAAGCTCACATTAAGTGGCTAAATCTGTTCTTCACAAAACTTTGCATAAAACTTTTTCAATTTCTTTATGTTTTTGTTTCGATCAAAAAGTTAATTTTCCCGTACATGAATAACACAATTGCAAACATCGAAGGAAAAGTGTAATGGAATTGAGTGTATAATTTACCAAATTACCAGTAAAAACCACGTAAAGCCATCAGTAACTGAGGCTAAGGTGCACAAATCACCGGTTAACTGGTTTACCCATTTTGCAATCTCTTATTTGCTAACACTCGGTCAACACACATGCACTGTGTGATCCTTGCATCCTCCGAGGAAAGCTAGATTTCCTTTTTCCCATTTTTGTTTTACTTCGACCTTTTCCTCCATTGGTGTTGGTCGTTCGGTGGCACTGAGATATGCGAGGTGGTACAGAAGGAAATTGGCAGCTGTTAACTTTCTGTTCTATCTTTATGGGTGTCAATTTGTCAACCATAGGGGTAGAGAGAACATGCGTGCGGAAGGTGTTTAGTTCCCTGAAGCGATTTCATGCGAAATGGGATCACCCCAGTCGCTTTCTAGGATAAGTTTTAGAAAAAAAAAAAAAAAAAAAGGAAAAAAATTTTGTGGCAGAGAAACAACATACTGTGTAACTGTAATCAGTG
Source organism: Nephila pilipes (assembly GCA_019974015.1). Lineage (NCBI taxonomy): Eukaryota > Metazoa > Arthropoda > Arachnida > Araneae > Nephilidae > Nephila > Nephila pilipes. The sequence goes on along the minus strand of BMAW01125061.1, from coordinate 91,889 downwards.
CTGTCTTTCTACTGTGAAGGAAAACAGCAGGGTATTGAATGCCAAGTTGACTTTGAAATCCTTAATGAAGTAATCAACAATGTTATTCAGAAAGTCAGGAATATGTTAATTTCAAGAATAGTAATCTTGGCTGTTTTTTGTCGCACAATTTGTTTTTCTCACTTAATGAAACTGCATTGTCTCAGGACTAGATTTTGTGTGCTTTTTTTTTTTTTTTTTTTTTTTGTTTCGATTAGTACACTAATCTTCATAGAAGCTTTAATGAATATTTAATAAAGTTAAAGGAACTGTTAAAGGAACTATTTTATGGGAACGTAATCGGCGCCTGGCTTTCGAAACTACCATTTTTGGTTTAAAACTATTGTTTAGCCGTCTCTCCTCAAATTGATGCTAAGAATTAATGCTTTTCCTTCCTCCAACACATCTAAAAAAATTATAATTCTTAAATTTATTTTCTTCAACAATTTGTAAGATTTTTCTTCCCCTCAGTATCTAGTATTTATTTTATTTTCGAACTTTTTATTGAAACTTCCTATTGAAGGCTTTCTCACAGTTATAAATAAATATCATTTCAGTAAGAAATTCATTTGGTTGAACTCATTGTAAAGTCAAAAAGCTATTTTATGAGGAGAGTTTTTGTTAAATATTTAAAAAAATAAAACATGGCTTTGGTATTTTTGATTATTTTGTATGAACTCATACATTTGAGTTAATATTAGTTTGCAAGAAAACATCTTTTTTTTTTATACTATGCGTTTGACAAATCTTAGTGTAATTTAAGAAATAATCATTTATAATATGCAAACATACTCAGTAAATGTTACTTAATCAACAAACAAATTCTTTACCATTAAAATATTATTTTTCTTTATAGAAATTCTTTATTTAATTGTCAAAAGCGTTGTTGTATGAATTAAACAGAGTTTTAGATGAATATACGATGTTCTCAACTGATAACTAATTACAACACCCTTTCTAAGCGACTTGTAGAAATTTTTTATGTTTAAAAAAAACCAGACAACGGTTCTCAACGTTCGAAAAGTGCAAAATATTTCTATCCCAAAGGGTCAACCGGAAATCGAGTGATTTTGGGTGAATCGGTAACTTTAAGAGTATTTCCATCCTTGTCCTCGTATTATTCTCAAGCAACGACCCGATGAAATAAAGGACATGGAAATAGCCGCTGGGCCAACGCCCGGTTCGAAGAGAAGCATCCATAGGATTGTGGGCGTAGGAATACAAATGAATCCAACTATGGCACCAGCTTCCTTCAGTGAACAAACGACTATTTCCTTTTCCCTTATGGGGGGAGAAACAAAAGCGGTTGGCATCTCGTGATTCAGGTAAGAGGAAAGAGAACCCCGTCAAGAGGGCGAAGGGAGAAACATCTCAGATGAAACGGAACTTTTGAGACCGATGGTGTGAGAAATTCGGTACCCATGCTTTTCTTTTCTTTTTTTTATTTTTTAAAATTCAAGCTGATTGCGATGGAGCTCCGTAACTTTGTTCATAGATTCGTTAAAAACGACTGTTAGAATATCTTTAAATATTCTGTCGAACCACGACTTCATTTAAAAGTTTGAAAGAATAACGGAAGTTTTGTTTGAGTACCTGTCTCACAAGACAAAACAGACACGAGTACTTTCTCAAAAAGTACCCGTGGTAGAAATGGTAAATTGGTTATTAGGAATTGGAACGCGGGGGATTCATTGCAATATTGTTCAATAATCATTCGCCTTTTTCCTAATAAGTCAATGAGAATGACATCCATTCATATCCGAAAAAATGGTAGTCATAATTTTTCTAACCGATGATCTCCGACCTCTTTGGAGCAGACTCCCTGCGAATCCTCATAGGACAAATTACTAATTGTATAACAGGACTTGAAACTCAGTTAACATATAACGTCTGGTATTAATTCATTTCCTAGGTTTAGGTGATTAGTACTTTAATTCCTGCATTTTTAATAACGTATTGCTAAGTCAATGACATCACGCTCTTTTTTTATTCGTTTTTTTTCACCCTTTATTTTATTTCCTGTATCTCCCAAATTTGACACATATTTTGAATGAATATATATATATATATATATATATATATATATATATATATATATATA
>BMAW01125061.1:72511-89760 GCA_019974015.1 Nephila pilipes | reverse complement strand
ATATATATATATATATATATATATATATATATATATATATATATATAAAGACAATTAAATTAGCTGCAGTATCAGACAAGAGCATTGTTCCGTTAGCAAAAAGGAAAGGTTGCTCAAGTTTTTCAATAGCAAAATTTCGAATTATACAGAATTCATAAATTGGTTCTTAAAAACCTTTCTACTCGTAATAGTGATTTGGAAATCGAGTTGGCTGTATAAAAAAATCAAGATTACATGAAAAGTTCTTAAAACTATTTATAGCTAGAAATTATCTGGGTAATAACTATAAGCTATTGAAAATATTAATACCTACTTGTAATTCACTGATAGTCTTTCAAATAAAATTCAATAGCTCTTGCTTTGCAATTAAGCAAGCATAATTATTTTCACCAACACAAAGCTGCATGTAAACAAAACAAGTATTGCCAAATTTAAGTAAATTCTATGTAATTAAATACCCTCAAAATTCTTTATTATTTTAAACATTAAATCAAAAGTTGTCAACATTATATTTCAAAAAATATGGTATTTCAATCGGATTTGACAACTTTAAGAGCATTTAAATGCTGACTTCTGGTTCACATGATTACATATTTCTGGTTCCTTAAGCAGTCGATCTCATTTTAGATGACAATTGTACATTTTTTTCTATCGTTCAATAGCAAATAATTCAGTTATTTATGCTAAAGAAATAACAGTAAATAAGACAATTAATTTTTTAAGAGCTGTATGCAATCAATATAAATTGTAGTTTCCTAAAGTCTCGGCACAGTAAATATAAGAAAATATAATCGAAAGAGAGTTTTCGGGGGAAAAAAAGTGGGGATGAGTTCATTCATCATGAAATCATTTAGATTCGGATAAGTTACAAAATGTTCTAGAACATGGGTGCCTAAACTATGACCATTTGAGGGCCACGATGCAAAAAAAAAAAAAAAAAAAAAAATTGCTATGCCTCACACATACAATATTTTTACAACAAATTGAAATAAAAATTAACTCTATGTAGTTTTATTAAAATAAATTAACTTCTTTTTATTATAATTTTTTAAAATTTGAATTAGATATGAATAAGTACGTATTTATTTTAAATTTGTAAAAATTTCGTTTCATTTAGTTTGGATTTCATAAAGATGAAAAAAATTCAAATTAATGCGATTGATGAATTTGCTTTTGTTGAACAAGCAAATCGATATCGGGTTCAATAGACGAGGTAGCAATTCTTACTGCATTTTCAAGATGTTTGTCAGTGATATTTGTCCTATTTTTGATTTTTGTAAGCTTCATTCTTGAAAATAATTGTTCACAAATACAAGTACTGCCAAAAGTTGAAGACATTAATAAAGCATGATTGTGAAAAATAGGATAGTTATCGCGGAGTAGGTAATCTTTATAAAACTCCAGTAAAGAAACATTCCCAAATTTTTCTTTCAGTTGAATGTCACTTTGCAGTTCAATGCATTCTATTTGAAGGTTTGACGTCAATTTATTTATTTATAGAGAAAATAAAGTAGAAAAAAATGTTAAAATACTCTTCATTTTTTCAAAAATTTTGAAATCTACTTTCAAACTCTTGAATTAAATCAAAAATTAATGCAGCATATTTTGTGCAAATCATGGGTTTATGTGCAGCCAAAGTACTGAAATATGTCAAATCTTACTTTTATTTGATTAAGCTAAAATTTCAATTTTCTTTCAAACGCTGTAATTTCTTGGAACACATTATTAATAAATTGATTTTTTCCTTGAAGTCTCAAATTTAAATCATTCAAATGTTCTGTTAAGTCTACTAAAAAAGCTAAATCTAAAATCCAATCTTCGTCATCAAATTCATTCACAGGTTTCCCTTTTGTTTCCATAAATATTTTTATTTCAGCTCTCAAATCGTAAGATCTTTTGAGCATTTCCCCCTTAATGAACCATTTTATTTCTGTATAATAAATAACATCTGCAAATTCAGTGCCTTAAAAGTGGCTTAAGGAACTCTTCAAATTGTCTATGATTAAGTCCTTTTGCTCTTATAAAGCTAATGGTTTTTATAACAACGCTTAGTACATTTTCCATTTTTAAAATTTTTCCTCATAAATTACCCTGATGTATATTACAATGATATGCCATCAAGATCGTCTTGCCGGCAGCGACGGCTTCATTATTAACCATTTTAACGAGTCCCCCATTTTTACCAATCATGGCAGGGGCTCCATCGGTTACGATAGCTGATAAATTTTTCATAGATAAAGTAAACCTTTTCATCGAATAAATTTACAGACTCGGTTGTGATACTAAAGCAACCATTTCTTCCGTGATATTATAATGTTCATAGATTCCTCTTATAAAAATTGCCAATTGCGTCGTATCAAAAGCGTCAATGTTTTCGTCCATGGCTAATGAAAAAAATTTAAAATTAGTACAATTACTCTTCAAAGACTTTTCAACTAAATGTGTAAATTTAAATATTTTCATAATTTGCGTTTGGATCACTTTTTAAAGGCTTTTGGGGCGCACTTTAGACAAGCATTTTATAGAAAAAGAGAAAAGGGTGCCTCAATGACCTTTGGACTATGCAAGGACGTTGGGAGAAAAAAAATGACTTTCTTGGTTTAGTCTGACCGTGCCAACTGAATATCCCATTCAAAAATGAAAGGAATGTAAGCCCTTTCTATGACCTTTGTACTGAGGAAGGAGAAAAGAAAAAGGTGCTCCATGCAGCAGCAGAAATTTCGGGACGTAGATAAACACCTGCTTGCTTAATTTTTTTTTTTTTTTTTTTAAATCTACAGCAGCAGCTTGAGAGAAAAGAAATACGAAACTCATAAAGTTGAGTGGTCAGCATGAATGATTACAAGCCTAAATACTGTTACTAGTCGCGTGATTCCCCCTATAACGGGGGGATGGGTGCGATTTCGTTTGGGGTAGTGCGATTTTTGTTGGGAGAAATACAAATGAATGGAATCTATTGTACTACCACGTAGATCATTTAAGGACGTTTTTAGAACTAGTTCCATTTTGTAGTTTTGCAAGCTAAATGTTGCTTGTTTTTGGTTTGAGTGAAAATGGTTTTTGCTCTGAGTAAGGGATTTTTGTGATTTTCAATCGACTGGAATACATTTCTTGAAAGCTTGGTGATAAAATTTTTCGATTTGAAGATCATTATGGAATACTGCATTTCTTACGTACGATGGAGCATTTGTTATGATTCGTAATAGTATTTTATTTTGCACTGCTCGAATATTTTTTTAAGTGGGTCGGGGCTGTCGCTTCCCAAACAGGGGAAGAATAAGTTATAACTGGGCGTAAGATCTGGTTGTAAAGGAGAACTTTATTATTTTAGAGAAAGGTGGGAATGTCTGCCAATTAAGGATATACGGAGGTGAATTTTATTCTAAAATTTGTATTTTAGGCATTTAATATGCTTGGTATATGTTAATTTTTGGCAAGCCCAGATACTTTACCACGAATACCTAGTTTAACTCTTCATCGAAAAGATTGAGGTTTCAAGGGGAATTTTGTCTATGTGAAAAAAAATAGCTAGAGATTTCTCAACATTTATTGTTATTCTCTATCGTATAAGCAAGCCAATTCTCTTGGATGTCTAGGTAATTTTTCTTTGCTTTTATTGTGTATTTGATGATGTAGCCCTGGGCCAACACCTCGGAATTATCCGCAAAGATGCAAGTGGTAACACTGGCGTGGTGTGGGAATTCATATTTGTACAAATTGTACAAACGGGGCGAGAGGACCTTACTTAAAAAGATCTATTTCTTAAAAAAAAATATGAGGTAATTAGAAAAATTTAATTTAATGAGTTTGTAAATTAGGCCATCATATCACATTTTGTCAAAGGTTCTTATATTTAAGATGACACCTATGGTATGACGTTTTAGGGCAAACCCTTCATTAATAATATTCGTGAATGATAAGTTGGAAAGTTGTGGAGTGTCCTTCCCTGAGACCACATTTCTCAGGGGGCCCCGAGTGAAATGTGTTTCTTAGCCTGATTAATGAAGGTTACTACGGCGGGTAACGTTTTCTTCGAAACACCACAAGGGATGTTTTTTAACTCTGTAAAGGGGGGAAGAGTCAGTGACCTTGAGAGCTGGCGTCTGTTTCGAACCTTGGGCCATTGTGTTCGAAGAAGAAAGTGTACCGGTCACTTTTTGTTGCTCCATTCCCAACTAGGCTAAGAGAGACGTCTCTTTTTGCCTAGTTGTTATAAGCGCTGCCAAACAGAATTTTTTGTTCCAAACAGAACAACATACATTAGTTAAAGATTCTGTTAATTAATGTTGATGATCTAATTATTCTAAGATTTCACATTTAGAATTAAGAATTTTTTCAACTTCTAAAAGGTTACGAAATTTTCAAAATGATTTGCCTTTACTAATCATCTTATATCTGCATGAAAGTTAAGATCAGCTTAAGGAAGATTTGTCCTTTTTCTACAACGAACTTGAGCAATTTGTGTAGCAAAGAATTTATACACGAGGGCTATTGGTTACCGACCTCGTAATTTTGAATCTCGATCAAATGACGAAAACAACTCCACTTCTCTCTCCTAACTTCCACACCACATCAAGGGAGGACTTTGCGCCTCGACAGATTTAACGTACATCAGCCCCAGCTACATGGCAAGAATTTGTTCGAACTTTGTTAACTATTTTAAAAATAATATTCATAACATATTCAAATGATGATATTTGGCGCTTCCTGATGAACGATGCAAAGATGATACATAAAGTTCGATAAATATTTGTCTTTTTTTGCAGTGGGAAGCGAATCCTGTTAAAATTATCTCTTGACCCTTTATTATTTCAATAGACAGGAGGATTAAAGAACAAAATATTGTATTACAGTCAACCGACAACAAGTAAACTATTCTTGTTTGATTAACTCTCGCAAAAAATCTTGAAACACGCCAAATGTTGTTCAACGACCTTTGAAAATACGGAGTGGATAAACAATAACAACAAACATACGAAAAGTATCAACGAATGTACTCAAAGAAAAAGGAACATTCCCAAAACGAAACTGAGCGATTTCCTTCTGTTATCATTCCCGCAAACGGTCACCTCAGAACGAGGAGCGATTAAATTTTTCCTCGTTGCACTGTCGCTTATCACTGGGGCGAATCGTTTCGACTTGGAGCACATCCAGTCACAGATAATTCGGTAAACAAGGAATAAGAAAAGGTTTTTTTTTAAAAAAAAAAAAAATATTCACTGCGATCTCATTTCGCTTTGCCGCCCCAGTGGAAAGTCCGAACTTCAAAGGGCGTCGCGGCAAAAAAAAAAAAAAAAAAAATGACATCTGCGTTCGCAAAAGAGGACAAAGCCAGATACCTCGAAAGTTGAGGATGACGATTTTATTTGTTCTTGCGAATGAGTGCATGATAGTGGTCGTACTTTTTTCTCTCTTGACTCCTCCGCTCCTTGACGTCACGACGCTCATTTTTCCCGTATCCATCTGCGGACACGACGCAGGTTGAACTGAAGACTTGTTTCGAGGGGCCGGCTATATATTACCGACCAATGTTTAAAGGCGTGTGTTCATTAACTAAATATCTACAATGAGTGTTGAAAGTACTTTGATAGTTGTAATCTGAAGAAACGTCGCTATCATTCGATTGCTTTTATTAACACCCCCAGAAGCAACTCGAGGGCAATGGATGACGGACCTTGTAATTCTTAGCCACGGTCAAGAGAAAAGAATGGCACCTGAGTTGCACTTTCCTCTCCAAACTGCCACAACATGCCAATGGGAGGATTTGGAGCCCCAACAGATTTAATTGGCCTCAGACCCACTACACGGAGGGTCTTCAACGGCATCAAACTCGAATCCACGACTCGAGGAAAATAATGTTAGACGCGATATCGCGAACATGACCACTAAGTTACCACGCCCACAGCGTCGCTGTCAAAAATATATATAGTTAAACCACACACACTCACACAGATATATATATATATATATATATATACAGTGTCTCACAAAAGTGATCGGACACTTGTGCTTTACAAAAGGAAACTGTAATAAAATAAATAAGCAAACATGTACAAATTTTTTGTGGGTGTGTTTCATATTTAAAATTAGTAACAATTATTACATAACATACATTTTGTCAAAATATTAAAATATCAATTTAATAAAAATATAATTGTTTAGAACGGAGCAAAAAATGGCTCACATAAGTGATCGGACACCATTAGATATGCAACAAAAATCGTCTGAAATAAGCAATAAAAATATTTTTTGGGCGTTTATTTTAACTCAAAAGCAAATGGCAATAATTTATAAAATCGTCTGCAGTATTTCTCTCAAGTTTGTTGTGGAATTTTTGTGTTTTTTAGCTCTGTGCAGCCATGAATGCTAAACGAAAAGAAACTTCGCATGAAATTAGAAAATTAGTTATTAATTTGCATATTGAACGTGGAAAATCTATAAGAAAAACTGCTGAAACAGTTAACTTGAGTCATTCAACAGTTTTCGATATCATTAAACGATATAAAAAGAAGCATATGATTCAGAATAAAAGAAGACTTGGCCGACCATCGAAGCTATCCAATGGAATAAAGCGAATTATCGTTCGAAATATTAAAAAAAATCCAAGAAAGAGTGCTCCTAAAGTTGCTGCTGAATTACAAGCATTATATGGAATAATTGTTAATCCTGAGACTATTAGAAGGGTAATTCGATCTGCTGGATATCACGGTAGAGTAGCCAGGAAAAAATTCTTCGTAAGTGAAAAGAATAGAAAACTCAGATTAGCTTTCGCAAAATCCAACATAAATAAGAATTCTGATTACTGGAATAAAGTAATATTTGCTGATGAGAGTAAATTTAATATATTTGGTTCTGACGGTAGAATCTTGGTGTGGAGAAAACCCAGGGAAGAATTTCGCAAACAGAACTTGCTGCCAACAGTAAAACATGGAGGAGGAGGAGTTATGGTGTGGGAGTGTATGTCGTCCGCTGGAGTTGGTAATCTTGTTTTTATTGACAGTATAATGGATCAGTACAAGTATATTGACATTTTAAACCAAAATTTGAAATCTTCAGCACGAAAATTGAACCTTCACAACGATTTTAAATTCTACCAGGACAATGACCCCAAGCACACTGCTTTGAACGTTAGACTCTGGCTGCTGTATAACTGTCCTGAAATAATAAAAACACCACCACAATCTCCAGACTTAAATCCCATAGAGAATATTTGGCAAGAATTGGAATCAAGAATTCGCAAACACACCATTTCTTCAAAGCAACAATTAAAATCGGTGCTTCAAGAAGAATTGGGTAAAATCACTCCAGAAATCACAAAAAAATTTGTCGAATCCATCCCAAGAAGATTAAATCATGTTTTAAAAGTAAAAGGAAATCCAACAAAATATTAAAATCTTTTAAAAAGTAAAATTTTTGGATAAATATTTGATGGGAAAGTAAGTGTCCGATCACTTATGTGAGCCATTTTTTGCTCCGTTCTAAACAATTGTATTTTTATTAAATTGCTATTTTAATATTTTGACAAAATGTATGTTATGTAATAATTGTTACTAATTTTAAATATGAAACACACCCACAAAAAATTTGTACATGTTTGCTTATTTATTTTATTACAGTTTCTTTTTGTAAAGCACAAGTGTCCGATCACTTTTGTGAGACACTGTATATATATATACTGAAATACAATTTATTATTTACATCAAAATGTCCTTTAAAAATATAAAATTTGTAAAAGTAATGCACAGTATTGATGTGTAGAAAGTGTTCATATGATGCATAAAATGTCAAATTTTTAATCTAGGATTTTATAATTAAAACCTTGTACGCTATCAGAGTTAGCTTGTATTATTGCTTTGAGCCTTCTTTGCATGGATTCAATCAATTCTGATGTCACAGAACTAGAAATGTAATTCCATTCTTGTGTAATTGCATTTATCATATCATTTTTATTACAAATCGGCTGTGTTAGAGGATTATGATAACATATTTCCCATAAATGTTTAGTGGCATTGATGTCTGGTGATGGAGGAGAAAATTTCACAAATTTAGGAATGTTATATAAAATCTATAACCACGTAATTAATGCCATATGATTAAAGGCATAATCAGTATTCAGTTGTCATGGGATGTTTTGCTGTCTTTTTCGAAGCTTTATAAATAATTTTCTTTCAGTGTAACAAGTTTCTTTATGCTTACGACCCATATCAAAAATTCTGCATCGTCCATCAAATTTTTTAAAAAAATTACAATATATCACCTTAAATATATTTCAAGATGAGTGATGTCGCCTATCGACAGAGTTCATTGATCCAGTCACGAAATACAAAATTTTTCATTAGTTTCAGTACATGAATACTTTTTACATGCTTTAATTCTCTGTTTAATTAAAAAAAAAAAACAATTCAGCTTTTTTTTAAAAAATCTCAAATTTATATTTGTAAAACAGTGCTTTATTAAATGTTACCTTTTGAATTTTATAATTTGACAAGCATACTAAAACCATAGTTTCTTTCGCAGAAACGCTCTTGTACAAATACTTTATTCACCTACTGTGCATACAGCTTTTTTTTTTATCACTAAATGTACCACGTTAATGTTACAAACCTCGACAGTCATTTGACCGGAAGAAAAATTTACTGTGGTTATCAAACTAAAGATGAACATTTCACACAGTGTATCAGTTTTCTGAACATATCAGCTTGAATTATAACGTTAAAAGTTTAATTAAAAATAACTATGAATGAAATTTTCAGTAAAATGTCTGCAAATCCAGGTTGTATCATTTTGAGTTCGGAGAAAGTGACAAAAAAAAAAAAAAAAAAAAAAAAAAAAAAAATGAAGGTTAAAATTTTGTTTTAAGGAGTTGATTCCATTGCTGTTATACTTGTATTATGCATTATCCAGGAAAATGCCAATCAACACACACCAAGTTCTTAGAATAATAAAATAACGTAGGTGAAGGGTTTTAATAAATTGATGAAGGTCAACAGTTTTCTGAAAGTGAAGGTGAACAACTGTAAAATAATAATGATATATGTATAGACATTGAGTCTGGGCTTATGGATACCAAAGATAAAGAAAAGAATAGGGCGAATATACGAGGAGGAGACGAAAAATAATGAGATTACTCACATATTTTGAAGACGAAACTAAAAAAAAAAAAATTATCAGTATCTTTTGATTGATGCTGTTTGGGAAGAAATGCAAATAAGTGTTAAACCCGAAGATCAACTTTTCGAGACATTTTCAAAGAAAAACTAAGTCTAACGGGATGTATAAAGCATAATATTATAAAAGACAAAATTAATAATACATTTTCATTGATACTGTGATACTGACAAATGTATTTTTGTTGAAACATTGCCTTAAACCTCCTTTGTTTAATATTTCCATAACTAAATCAATATATATACATTCAATCAGGAAAAATTAAGTTTTTATCTGAACTATAATTTTTACCGGTTATATATATTGTACAAATAGGTATGTATAAAGTGTTGGTATTCTTAAACAAGATTTATCGTTAAATAAACGTACTGAAAACATACAAAAATTCCTACTCATTTCAGTCACAAGATAGTTCTTGTCGGCTGTGTTGTTCTGACAATTCCTATTTAAATAATTAAGCGGATTGATTAAATAACGCTATAGTTTTAGTTCTATAAAACCATGTTGGCGATGTTCGCCATCTCAGGTTCTACCTAAAAATCTATCTTGAAAAACGAACTATATATATAGAGAGAGTAATATTAACAAATGATTGCTATCTTTGCATCATTGTAAGTTGAGAAATTGTCTCTGAATCAAACATAAATAATGTATTTTATTTTATTAACCAAATACATAATATATCAATGCTTTTTTGAGTTTTAATTAATATGTTAATAATTGTTTAACGGACTTATGCAGTGAACCAACCTTAACCGACTTTTTGTATGCTTCTCAACAGTGATCAGTGATCAAACAAGGACGACCCATGGGCCAATAATTTTCCTTTTAAATTTTCTCATCGCACCAGTAAATATGTTTGAATTTTATATGTAATAATCTCATTATCATAATGGTGTTTGGTGGAATCGAACCTTAAACTCGACTGATTGGTCATAAAATTTTGTTCTGTAGACCAACAAATTACCACGATCCCATCTGGACATACATAGTCCTTTGAACGATTACTGACTGTATGTTATTAAGTTACTAATCAATAATCGATGATGTTTCACATTAGAAATTCTTAATGAAAATTAACTTCATATGTTGAATTTTACTTTATGTAAAAATATATATTGATATTCGTATTTTTAAAATTAATTTTTCTGATTTGTTAATGTGTGTGTGAATTCTCCCTTTATTATATCAACATAATAAAAGATTCTAAAATTCAAGTTTGTATTTACCAAATTTCAAAGAGCCTGAACTTAATTCAGAACTTATTTTCAGTCTGGAAAATGTCAGACGAACTTTCATATAAATTCGTGATGTTGTAACGCAATCATAAATTTATAAATTGCCTCTTTAAAATTTAGAAAAATTAGAATCCCTACTTTTTCTCCTTTTAATTTTTGATCTAATTACCTTTATTTAATAACAAATTTGTACACTTTTACCAGAGATGTTTTTAGCTATTTTGCAATTTTCAAAATCCTGCCTCCGTTACGGAAGAAGAAATGTAGATCTTTGACTGTGTTCGAACTTTCGAGTTTCTGCGGAATTGTTCAAGAACTTTTAATGCAAGAGAATAAACATTCTTCTAGAAGCTGAAAAAATATAGCAAATGCCATTGTTAGCACACGATTCTATATGTACAGCAGTATATGTTATAATTCAACCATTTGCTGTACTACGTAAATTTTCCATAATTATTGCAGTATAAACATTCTATGTTTTTGTTTCTCGAACACCATAAAAAAAAATTAATTTGTAGTTAAAACTATAATCTTCAATAATATATATTTTTTAATCTTTTAAAAAGCCATGTCTTTTTTATCTGAAAAAAAATATTTCTTTAAAAAAAAATATAAATTATGCAAACTGCAATTTTGTTGTCCCTGTTTTCAAAAAAAAAAAATCGAGTCGAGAGCGAAGGTTTTTCGTTCTTAAAACCTGTTTTAAGATAGGACTGATCAGTCTCCGGTGACGCATGCTATTTCCTCTCGTCGACTTGAACTTGGAGCGTTCCATTTTTATTTTGGGGTTCGTCCCCCAAACAGTTTGCAAAACTTTCGCAAGTCGCTGATCAGCTGACTGGGATGTTCACGGTGGTTTCTGCCGCTGCCGCTGCTCGCTGATTTTGAGTCACAGACGGACGGAAAAGGAAGAAAGTCGTTTCACGTGCGTTTGTGACGTTTAATTTATCAGTGTTTCTCCCGTTCTCCGAGAGATTCGAACTGTTTGTCCAAGAAGCTTGATCGCCTTGCAGTCTGGATATTATTATCGCTGGAAAATAACATGTTTCTTCTTGGTTGCCATCACAGTAACTTGTACTCGTTTATAGAATAGAACATTTTCACGTGCTTTGAAACTTTTGTCGCCAGTGTTCGCATCATCAACTTCATTGAATTCCCAACGTAAGTAAAATTAGAGATTAATTATACTACTTTTGTTTTTTAAACAATATTGCTTTCTGTAACACTGTATCAATTTTTAAACATGATTTAATTCAGATTTATTTGTGAATGAAGAATTTCTCGATCTGTTTTTTTTATTATTATTATTTATTTATTTATTTTTTATGGAGAATTTCTTGGTCTCTCTTTTCTGATTTTGACCTTAATATAAGACTTAAAAGAAATTTATTTAATTATTGATGTTATGAAATATAAAAAGGTTGAAAATTTGATATTTTCACAAGCAAATCTAAGTAGCTTTTTTTTTTTCTCTTTTCGTTATACTACGATTGATCTGGAAATACTCTAGAAATTTCTAAGGGAGGGAGAATGAGAGAAAACTTGGGCTATTTTCAAATTTTTTTAAGATTTCACAATTTTAATTGATTGTACTTCGAGATGCTCTCAATTAAAAACCTCTGTTAAAGATTTTTATGTCATGGTTTTAAATGATAAATGCCGGTTCACAGTAAAACTTAGCTTAGATATAGTGATGTTTCACAGACGTAACATGACATGACGTACATTAGATACTCGGATCTTCTGATACCCCGGATCAGTCTGCTCGGAGAATTTTTATTTTAAATCTGAGAAACGATCTTCAAATTTCCATAATATTCACTTGTTTCATCCATATTTCGATAAATTATTTTCTTTCCTGAAATCTTCTAACAGCTATGAATGCATGATAAGAGAATGAAGGGGGGAAGGGCTTTAAAATAGTCTTTGCAAAATCAACAAAATCTTTGCAACACTTCTTATCACTAGTGGCGCCGTGCAGCTGGGGTGAGGCATGTTAAACCTGTCGAGACTCCAAGTTCTATCGTTTGGAAATTTAGAGAATGATTGTGCCAGTTCAGGCATCCTCATCATTTAACCGAAGTTTAAATTATGAATTCAGCCGTCAATAGCCCTCGGGTTGCTTCCAAGTGTGATGTTAATAATCAATCAATCATTATCAGCTGGGACAAAAGGTGCTACATTGTCTAAACGGGAAAGTGCAATAAAAACACTTTAAGCGCCCTTTTGTTGTAGATATTTTACTGTAGATTGTAGTGTAGACGCATATCTTCTGTAAATTAAGCCCTCGGGGGCTTTAAGTAATCGTGACCCGAGTGATTCTTCTTTCGCATGGGGTATACCGTCTTTGGCAAGCGCGTGTCATGTACCCCCGGGATACCCTAGCGATTCTTCTCTATTTCCGTCCCTCTTACTTATCAATTAATTTAAACTCCCCCCTTCATTTGCCAAACGTCTATATCATAGTTATTCCTTGTTTGCACAACATAGCCGCATCTGACTCTCGCACGCTATGAAAATCTACCGTCACCTTCACTCACTTTTAAATACGATTCACACTCGATGTGGTCAGTATAAAGATGATTTTCTGTAAGTATGTTACATTTTGTTTCATCAAACCGACTTAGCGAGGTTTTGCTGCACTATCGGTTCGTACTCTGGTGCGAATTCATATAAATTACTTTAAAAGTTAAACACTTCCCCAATGAGATAAAGCAGCCCTATATAATCACCGCTCGCCTGTCGCTTCCTCTCGTGCAGGAGATGACTTCACCTTTGCGTCACATGAAATCGCAGCTGCTCACAGAAACGAAACCGTCCTTTTTTTTCCTCCACGAGGTGTGGGCAGGTAGCTGCCGAGGCGATCGCAGGTACTGCGCAGGCTAATAACCCTTACTGCTAGACGCTTGAGTGCTCTTCTCACTGGAGTCCGAAGGAAAGCAACCATCTTCTTCGGAGAAACATCCCGTCTTCCCGTTCAGCAGCTGTTTTCTTTGTTCTTTCCTGGAAAAAAAAGCATCCAACTTGCTCTCATATTCATCAGTATGGATGACGATAAGGTAAACACGATTTTGCTATGTTTTGTTTTAAAAATATTTATTGGTGTGTGTTTTAGGGTGTAAATATAAAAAAAGGCTACTTAAATATAAAAAAAAAAAATTAAGGAAAATACGGTTAAACCTCGTTTAGTCGCATTAATTGGGACCACAACCAGTCCAGGATATCGAAAATCCAGTTAAACCGAAAAATAGAAAAATATGAAATAAAATATACTCCCTTATATTGAACAAATCGAGTATGAATATTATTTACAGATGATAACATTATTTGCATTACAGTAATAGTGCGATAAAAATTATTTATTTGTTTATTGCATTTTCTGACTAAACGATGTAGCACTAATGATAAAAAGACTGGTCACTGCTGATAAGATGTGTAATTAAAACATTGCTGACTTTACACAGAAATATTTGTTAAGTCCCCCTCCCTATTTTCCTTTCATACGTTCGTAGCTGTTTGAAATTTTCAGCAAAGAAAATAGTTCTTTCAAAATGCGGGTTCGAAATGAATGTTATTAAGGAAATTTTCAGATAGCTTCTCAGGTTTAAAATAAAAATTCTTCGTACAGACCATTCCGGGTTATCTAGAGATCCGAATTAAAAGGGTCCTTCTGAACGAGGCTCTATTGTAATACCAAATCCAAAATTTTCCTGAAAAATCAATATTTCAATCACAGATGTGTGCGTACGAACATTTGAGAGACGATTTTTTATGTCATGTTCATACAAACACCATGATTTGTTCAGAACATGTTAAAATATTTTCAACTTTAAGTTTCTATTTTGTTTGTTATTTAATGATACGAAATCACTTTGATTCCGGTAATGTACTTTATGAGCAGGAAGCTTGGTTATTTCTACTCAATTACGTTGTTTCCATCGAGTTGTAGGTTCAAGCCCTGATACAACTTAGGACAATCCGTATACCAGGTGAAATCTGACTAAACTCAAGTCTCTCTGTACTCTCACCCCCTTCCTTTCTCTTCGGGCGGGGGGGGTAGGGGTAGGTATAGCACTGGCAATAATGACCCCGAGACACTCCACACTGATATTTCTCTTTCCCATGGGACTAACTGTTTTTGGTCAACACAAATGATACAACCCGGGATACTCTGTCAATCCTTCTCTATTTTCGACCCACCATCTTGACAAACAATTTTTATTCCCCCCCCCCGCATTTTTTCAAACGTCTAGATCACACTTATACATTGTTTGATATCCATATCAGGCTCTTTCTCAAACTCCGTCGTTGGAGAGGGGGGTACCAGCTCAGGTGTCGTCCTCGTCACTTGACCGTGGTTCAAAATTACGAGGTCCGTCGCCAATAGCCCTCGTTTTGCTTCTAGAGCGACGTTAATAAAAACTAAACTAAACTAAAATCTCAAACTCTGTCACTTACACCAAATTCTTCCGTAGGCGTTGTGTGGAAATTTCGAAATGAGAGGTTCCTGTTCAGATATCGTCCTCGTCACTTAATCGAAGATCGCAATTACGAGGCCTGATACTAATAGTCCTCATGTTGCTTCTAGATGTGACGTTAATGAGCAATCAATTCTACTCGGTTACTTTAGTTCAAAATAAAAAAAAAAAATCTTTTTTTTTTCAAAATGTGAGAAAAATTGAAATTCAGTAAATCAAGTTGAATTTCTGGAACGTTTTCAAACGCAGTTATTTGTTTAACGCGCATATTTAATAAAAAAGTGCATGTATTCGAGTTTCCTTTTTTTTTTTTCTTTTCCTTGTGTGATCATGGTAGCTTAGTGGTTATGGCCACGGACTCGCGGCCGGCAATTTTCGTTCAGTTGCTAGTACGTGACTTGACGCCACAAAAGACCCGCTGATGTACGTCAAATCTGTAGGGGCTTAAAATCCTTCTATTGACGTACTGTGGAAGTTAGGAGAGAGGTTTCCCAGCTCAGATGTCGCCCCTCGTTACTTGACCGAGGTACAAAATTATGAGGTCAATAGCCTTCGTGTTGCTTCTAGTGCGACATTAATAAAACCAAACCAAACTTCTTTTCCTTGATCGACTTATGAAATATCCATGTATATATAGTAGTTATTTCACTCTGTTCATTTCAATGATTATATATAGCCATGAATTTGTAGTATCGTAGCTGTTGGTTCAATGTATTTTTTTCATTTTGCTTCAATTATATATTACTGCAATTTTAGTTACATTTGATATTTAAAAATGCATATATAAATAAAACATTTCATCATAATTTAATTCGAATGTCTCTAATTCGCAGTTCTTTGTAACATTCTTTATATTAGAAACTATTCATATGAGTTAAAGTCGTCATATTATTTTAAAAAAAAATTCATTTTTTTTTTTTTTTTTATCTTTCTCCTCGATTAGTTTATTTTCCATCGAATCAAAATTTTGGTTTCCATTTTTAAACTCTGCGAAAACAGTTTGATTATTTAAGTTTTTAGCCACCCAAAGGGGCATTTGTTTTAATTGGATCCCTTAAGGTGTACCAGATCACTTTTCAATTTTCTTATCGAATGCTTCAATTTTAATTACATATAGCTTAAAGAAATTCAATTTAATAATTTATCGTTTGCTTTAATTTTAATACCGGAAAAGTTTACTACAGTCCATTTCTCGATATTTCATCCTTTACTTTAATTTTTATATTTAACTGAGTAATTTAATAATAATTATAAAAAAAGAACACTTTGGAAGGCTAAATCTGTTCTTTTCAAAACTTTGCATGTAATTTTTAATTTTTTTATTTTATTTTGAACTCATGAAATATTTAATACTGAAAATGAATTCATTTTAATATAAAATCATTCTAAACCTGAATTTGGTGTTTCATACTTGATTAAAAAAAATTTAAATAACGAAAAAAAGTCTTAAAGAGTCAGACATTTTCTTATTTCCCTCCGATCTGCTTATTCAAATAGGTACAAATGCGACATTTATAAGTATTATTATTTTTGGAATTTATTAACGTGCAATGCTGATACGGTGCAATTTTTTTTAAATTGCCTTCTCTGAGAGATGAGAGGGATATACCCTATCAGAGGGAAAAATTGCCACAAGCAAAGTCAATCAGAGCATAAAATAATTTTCCAAAAGTAATCTTTTTTTTCCGTCCCTTCCCTCCCGCAAGAGAAAAAGTTTTCGAAATTGTTTGGATCGACATAAGGAACAGATAACATTGCGTTTAGATTTCCTTGGATGTTAAAGTAGTGAAAAAAAATGAAGGATGCATTTTCATAAGATATACATCAAACATGTTTTTTTTTTTATATATTTTATTTTCTTTTAAAGGTTCCTAATTTAAATCTACCTTAAAGATTGATGATCAAAAAAATATTAAATAGCTCATTATAAAACTCGGCCCCAAATTATATATAATGTTTGTGTGTGTTTTACTTTTTTTAACTTTTGTTATAATATATGAAAAAGAGATTAAATTAAATATTTATAAGAAATTGATAAAGTAACACTTCAATATTTTGATTTGTAAAAGAGAAGATTTCTTACCTCTTTATTCTAAAAAAATTCTGACTAATATAAAGAGTGAAAATTCATCTGAAGTATATTTAAAGAATATGAGACTTATATTATCCCGTTTTTCTCTCATAAAAAGCAAAAAGCTGCGAGTGTTGGCAATTATGTTATAATAAATATTAAGTTTTATCAGTAATTAGCGAGTTTATAATGAATCATTTTAGAGGTGGGATGCGTATACGAGAGTGCATGACGTAATTAAGCAATTTAAAGCAGCAAGTACTATCCAAAACAATTCAAAACTACGCAAGTGGA
>BMAW01125061.1:0-72411 GCA_019974015.1 Nephila pilipes | reverse complement strand
AAATTTTAAAGCCCACATATAAAAACAAAAAAATCAAAAAAATTCCCCCCCCCCCCCCCCCCCCCCCCCCCCAAGAATCTGAAGAACATTTGGTTTGTAAGAGAATCGAAACTAAATGCTCTAAAATTAACTGAGGAGGTAAGAAAAAAAAGCATTTTGAAAACACAAAGCTAAGAATATATGTAAACCAGAATCCATAAAAAATTATACTAAGTAAAATAGTTTTAAGATATTAGTTGTTGGATTAAGAAAACTTTTCTTGAGCAAGATCAAACGTTTAGAAATTAGTGAAATATCAAAATGAAGATTTTAATTTTAAAAGACAGTTTTATTTATACTAATAAGAGTAAATTCCATAGGAACAAAGTCCTATGACAAAGTCATTCAAATTGAAAACTGTGAATCTGGCAAGCTGATAATTTTAATTCGATCATCTTGTATAGTATTGCCATGAGAACGAATTCTTGCTATGTCAATTCATCCTGACAGAAACTAATGAAACCACTTCTTTTGAGGGATGAGAAAGAAGGGGCCCCATTGTGATAGAGCACAAAAGCCTATCACAACGGGGCCCCACCCACATTTTCACAAGAGAGGAATTTGACGACCAGTATGGAATGAATGTGAGTTCATATAAACATGCAGTACAGATGAACCGAGCCGTATCCTTAAGCATTTCAGAAAAGATTGAACTGTAAACTGAATCACTTTTGTTGGCGCAAATGATCTCCTGTTAGCTCCGTACTCTTTTCCAAGCAATTCTCCAAAAAGTAAGAGTTCGGAAGGTCCTCAAAATAGGCTTCTATTTGGGCGGTGACATCTTCGTTCGACGTGAATCATTCTCCGACGAGCCATTTTTTTAAGAATGGAAATTTAAAAAAAAGTCGCTGGGGGGCCATATTCGGTGATGAAATAATTTGAGCCTTAATTCCGTGATTTTGACCATCGAAACTGCACAGGAGTGCACCCATGCATTGTCTTGATGGACGAGAATCTTTTTTTAATCCAATGAGAACGTTTTTTTTTTCTTCCCTCAACCGGTGAAATAGCGACTTATAATACTCTCCACTTATTATTTTCCCTTTTTCCAAGTAATCGGTGCAGATGATTCCGCGTGCACTCCAAAAAACCGTGCCCATCAACTTACCGGCCTATTTCGCCGTCTTTGCTTTCTTCGGAGTCATATCGTCTTTAAAAACCCACTGTTTTGACTTTTCATTTGCCTCAGGAGTGTTTTTGTGTTTTCACGTTTCGTGCACAGTTATGTATCGACACAGAAATTTGCTATGAATGCGACGAAAATTTTAGGTTTCTATCTTTGTATCTACAATTCTAAAGCAATATCGGTATTTGCGTGGATTTTAAATGATGTTTTAATCTTTTTTTTCAATCAAACCTTTTTTTGATACAACGAAGGCGTATAAAAATAGAATGATACTTTCTGACTATATTTAACGTTTTGCGGTTGTAAACACTTTTCTCAAATTCTGCTACTAGCTATATATTAAACACTTTTTTTTTTTCCTTACTTAAATGTGATTTTTTTCTCCTCCCCTACTCAACCTCTTCGTGATACCTCAGGTTTTGTGTTCCCTATCGTAGGTTACCATGACAACAAGCAGGTATCTCTTTTTCACCTGAGCTGAAGGTCAGCATGACACGAATCCTATTTCTCTTATTTTTTTATTTTAAGAGAGATGTTTCTAAGAATTCCAGTTCATTGTAATAAAATCTGGCAACATTTCGGCAGGTTCGTTAGTATTTCACTAAGTTTTTTGTGTGGTGAAATATATGTAACTGAATCCAAAGAAAAAGATAATGAAATTTAAGTCTGTTATTCATGCAAAAACTCTCTTAATTTCTATGTTATGTTACATTGTATGATGCATTACTGCTGTATGTGTGATACCTATTTTAATTATAATTTCAAATACAGTTTGAGATTTATGAGTACGATCAAAAATAATCAAAATAAATTACCTCAAAAAATTCATTTGAATGATTAAATTAGTGTACACAGTAGATACATAGCAGTTGATTACAAAGTAAAAACAAATTTTAAAATACTTTTTATCGGTTAAAACAATTGCTGTGCATCGGTTGAAATCTTATTATTCTTTAATTATCCAAGGATAACGAGTTTAATTTCTCCCAACAAAAGAATTGATACTAGATTCTGTCAAATAAAGAATGAAACAAATACAATGCCAATAATGATTTTATAAATGTTTTATCTTCTTTTATAAGTTGATGGTTTGCCGAGGCACATTTGTGCTTTCCGTCTTGTAATTTAGTGGTCATGGTTTCAAACTCACAACTGGCGTTATTTTCGTTGAGTAGCGAGGGCCGCGATAGCCTAGTGGTCAAGGTCGTGGACTAGCGGGCGGCGGTTTTCGTTCAGTCGCGGGTTCGATCCTTGGCCGTCAATGACCCGCCGTGTAGCCGGGGCTGATGCACGTTAAATTTGTTCGGGGCCCAAAGACTTCCCGTTGGTGTGGTGTGGTGTGGATGTTAGGAGAGGGGGGTGCCAGCTCAGGTGTCGTCCTCGTCACTTGACCGTGGTTCAAAATTACGAGGTCCGTCGCCAATAGCCCTCGTGTTGCTTCTAGTGCGACGTTAATAAAAACTAAACTAATTTCGTTGAGTCCCTGGCTCAAGTCCTGAGGCCACTAAAGATCCGCCGTGTATCGATGGCTAATGCACATTAAATCTGTTGAGACTCAGAGTCCTCCCGTTGGCAATTGTGTGGAAGTTAGGAGAAAGAAGTGCCAGCTGAGGTGTCGTTCTCGTCACTTGACCGTGGCTCAGAATTACGAGGTTATTCGCCAATAGGTCTCATGTTGCTTCTCAGTGCGACGTGAGTAAATCCAGCAAGTCTGTTCAAAATTAATGCTGTAATTTTTAATCAAAGTCAAAACTTATCTAAATAGTTTATTGGTAAAATTTTCAATTCTGAGATCAAAATTTCACTCTGATTCTGAGATCGCTGTGGTTAACATAATTTCTATTGCGTTTAAAATTTTACTTGGAAAAAAAGCCGTGAATGGCCCTTTTCATATTTCATATGTATTGGGGCTACTGCGTTCCATACAAGGGCAACATAAATAATGACTGGTCACAGATCTTGTTTATATATATATATCTTGTTTTCGGGTGAGAGAGAGGATAATTTCAACCAAAAGCCGAACAATTCAAAGGGGATTTTCTTCCAAGAACTAATCTGTAGAGTATTTATGAGCTTGTATGTCAATTTTCTGTCAATGTTTAGGTCTGCTGTCCTTATCTCATTGAAATCCAATAGATTCCACTTTGAAAAAGAATATGATTTTTCATCGGCTTTTTTCAACAACAAATCCAGAAGTTAAAACATTTTTAATAGCTACCCCGGGAGAAAGAGAGAGACGTCTCTTTTAGTTCGGTTGCAAAGAAGCAGTATATATATATATATATATAAAAAGTCCGGTCAGTTTTTCTTCGGACTCACTGGTCCAGGGTTTAAAATGCAGCTGGCATTCCAAGGTTAACAGCTTTCACCCCCTAACGGGGTAGGAAAACCACAAGCCGCCAAAATTTGAAGGAGGCCTACCTCCTATCTTTTCTAAAAATGATCGTTTGAAATGTATTTACATTTATTTCTATTTCCCAGAGTGTAAGTTATTATTTTTTTTTCAGGATATCTGTATTTTCGTGAATGGTTTTCTGTTGGGGGGAGACATGGGGAGTGTCAGGATCTTAATGTGTGTCGCCAACCAACCAGGGAAATGCGTATTAGGTGTGCGAGAATGTCTAACTCAGAAAAATTTTCGGTTCTGTTTGAAGTACACACATCAGAACTCGAGGTTCTGACGCCTCTTATTTAAGGAGATTCCCAACAGCTGTTTTAAGCAAAATTTTAACTGCGAAATATATTTTTTGGTTATGTGTACATAACCATGTGTAAATAGTTTTGTGTACATAACCAGCTACAGAAAATAAAAAATTAGAGTAAATGGTGGCTTTACAAACATCGTCAATTCGATGCTAGGAATGAAAAAGCCGAAAGATAAATATCTCACTTTATGTGATAATTTAAGCAATAATTGGAATTTTCAACTATCAAGTAGAATATTTACAGAAAAAGTAACCGTTATTTTATCAATGCCATGTTGTTAATGTGATATGAAACTATTTCCTCTTATCTTCAAATTCTTATACTACAGGAACACATTACTATCTCTGATGCGGTATCATTTGTGATTAAAATTTCTTTATTCATGAGTAAGGGTAAATAAAAATTCATATTTTTAGATAGATATAACGTAGTTTCTGAATGCTTATTTGTTGTACGTTTTCCTAATACCAAGGTCCGCTAAACACAAGTTAAAAACGCCTTGTAATTTTAATCCACGGTCAAATGACAAAGTCGACACCCAGCTGGCGCCCCACTCTCATCCAAGATCCCCTCATCGCGCCATGCAGCGCGAAAAATTTGCCCAATAGCTTTAACACATATCATTTCCTTTAAATGGTGGGTCGTTTTGACGAAATGAGTCTGGAACACGTCTTTGTACAAAAGTAACGCCGGTCACGAGGTCAATGCCAAGACCACTTGACTTCTACGGAGACTCGCAATGTTTAAAAATGAATGGTTTAATAATTCGAAATAAAAACCAACGTTTTTATATGGTGGCAAAGTTTATTAAAAAAATTATTAAAATATTAGTTAAAAGTGGTCGCAAATATCTAAATATTGCATTGTTAGGCAAATAAGAACAGTTCCCAAAATTTCAGAGCTCTAGCTTGATGGGAAGTTGGTTAAATTAACAATAGACAATTTGATGACACACTGATACACCATACAGACACACATCAAGTGAAATACATAACAACGTTAATACTAACTATAATTAATCCGGTAAATTAAATGGTTGGAATACAGTTTAGTCAAACCACTCTTGGAGACAGGAATTATTTGGCGGTATTTTGCCAAATGTTGCTAAATTGGTCCGTGAAGCGGACGTAACATTCAGCAAAAAAAAATCGCCAAGTTGGGCAATTATTCAAATTGCGCCAAGTGATTGGGCTAAACTGCATTATTTAAAAAAATATGAGTTAAAACTTGTCGCAAACGTCTAAATATTGCATTGTTAGGCGAGTACGAACGATTCCCAAAATTTCAAAGCTCTAGCTTGATGAGAAGTTGGTTAAATTAACGATCGAAAATTTGATGACACACACACACCAAGTGAAATTCAGAAAAATGTTGTAAAAATCGCTCAATTAAGTTCTTTTAATCTGTATTTATCTGATATCACGTTAGCAGTTAAGATTGTTCCTCCATTTTATTTTAGTTGTCTTGATACAAACTGAATAAAGATTAGAGACTGCACGAAAACAGGCAAGTTAAGTAAAAAGCAATCCATTTTTTAGAAAACATTAAAATTTGTTCTTCCAAGAACAATTGTATGATTCTTTAATTTTTTCAATAAAAATATGAATATATAGTTTGTATATGTCTTAAAATTTATGTGTAAAACTTCAAGATAACAATTGCAAAACCCCCCCCCCCCCGATTTGATTTGAATATTTTCGAAGTATTCAAACACTTATGGGAAAATAAAATCACACTAAATGGAACGAAAACATTTAATTACGAAGTATAATGTACGACAATGGTTATTTTATATATATTACTCTAACATGGATCGGAGATTATCATTGCGAAATAACTTAGCTGTTTCTTAACAAACTGAGATGGGCCCCGAAAGTTTGCCTCTTAACGTGGCTTCAAATTTATGAGAACTAAATGAAAGTTTGTTATGTTGAATCGTGTTTGACAGTAGCCCTTCAAGGAACAAAATGAAACTTTGAATTTCAAATTTAAAGTTCGTTTTGTGAATTTAAAAAGCGTCCCAAATATTCTAGTTTATACACGTATAACACATATCTTTATCATGTTATGTCTTTAAATCTATTAACATGTTTTGATTCTATTTTCATTTTAATATATCAATTTTAAAACCATTTAACATTAGATTGTAGAAGTCAAATTATAAATTTTATTTATTCTTGGAAAAATCGAGATGCATTGGTGTGCATTTTCCAGCGTTTGCAGCGTGCAAACTGTACCCGTTCGTGTTCGCACTGTGAAAACACTCCCCTCTCCAAACCAAAGACTGCTAATTTTTTCAATTGTATTTTTTTTTTAATCTGCATGATCAATATTCCCTCCTTGCTTCTATACCTTTTTAAAAATATTTAATAATAACATTGCACCCTTCAAAGGGTTGAATAGAGGTATCCCTCATTCAGAGGTGTTCCTTACAAGAAGTTATATATACATAAGTAACAGGAATATTTCATTGTACAGGTACTACTGAATATGAAATATTCCTGTATATGAAGTCACCGTAAAGTGTTGTTTCTTTTCTGATCATCGGATAAAGAGCTTCGAGTTTCGATTCTATCTTTTAACATTAGAGAAAGGCAGACGAAATGACACGACCCCATTCCGTTTTCCGAGCAGGATCTGTCACATCTCCTCACAAGCATCCGCGTGCTTCTTCGGCAAAACAGAACGCTGTGTTTGTTGCCATGGTGAAAGCGGTTTCTGACGTCACTGGTCGACTTTTTCCATCGACGGATAGCCGCGGGCTCGTGTAACTCCCGATTGCGCTCGGCATTGGAAACGCACACCTTTGTTTCCGATTTCCTATACGGGTATTTTCGTATTCCCGCTTAGTCACGGCTCAGACCACAATCTTACTGGAGATGCAAAGACCGGAATTAGAAGGAAAAAAATAGGTTTGTCAACAGGAAAAGTTTGGAATGTTCTACATATCACACACAGTTGTTGTTGATTTCGCAAAACTAAAAGAAGGCTGTGGAAGTAGTTTTTATATGAGTCCGTTAGAAGGTTCCATCAAAAACTTTAAATTTTTTTCATTAAATGAATTTTATAAGACTTTTCAGTTCGAAAATTGTTGTAAATACTTCGTTTTTTGAGTGAGGAATATGTTTAGAAGACTACAACAATCAAATGCTACTTGAGTCAAATATTACAACCCTGGACTGTATTTTACTCAGTTCTAAGTTTGTTTCAAGTCATCAGTAAAAAATTTAAAAAAAGCTGTGCTTTAGCTCGATTTATTTATACCAGAAGAAAAAAAAAATTAAATTGAAGGAAAAAATTAAATTCCTTAAAATTAAACATTTTTAAAAAGGTTAAAAGGAAAGATTGAAAATTATTTAAATACTTTTTCACCTTGATCAGTAAAATTCAGTAATATTTTCTTATGAATAGTAATGCAGCTTTAGGCTTAAATCCTTTTGAAACTACTGAAAGTTCTAATCAGAAGTAGCCTCTCAGGGTATTGCCTTCTTTAGATACGTAACAGCCTCGTGACCCCGAAAAACCCTTAGTGATATTTTCTTTCCGATAGGGCTTACTGTTCCTTTTGGTAAATATGGGGGACAAACTTCATGATACCCTAACAACCCTTCTTTTTCCCGACCTTTCTAATCAACCTATTTCTACATTTTCCTTTTTTGTCTAGATCATAGATAAACATTGTTTATCACAGCGTAATCAGATTTGGCTCTTTCGCCATGAATGTCGACTTTCACTTGTTTACTCTTCAGGAGAGGAAAGAAAGTTTGAGGGAACAAAGAACTTTGAGACCTGGATGATTTTCACTTGTGGGCATGGTAGATAAGGGAGATGCAAAGCGTAGAAGGTTGGAGAGATATTTTTTTTTTTTGGAAAGAAAGGTAGTTAGGTAAGTTATTTTTTTTTGGTGGGGAAATTAATCTTCACACCAGAAATCGCATAATTGGGCGAACATTTGAAATGTTTTATCACTTTTATTCAAATGTGTTTAATGGGACTTGCCTTCTTCAGGTAAGTACGGGCATCATGACCCCGAAGCACCCTAGTGATCTTTTTCTTTCACATGGGGTTTAGTGTCTTCGGTAAACACGGGTGACGCTCCCCCGGGATACCTTAGCGATCTTTCTCTATTTTCGACCCTCCATCTTGTCAACCAATTTGTCTTTTCCTTAATTTCTTCTCGTCTAGACCACAGTTATTCCTGTTTCGCGCAGCATAGCCATATTTGGCTCATGCGCCAATAGACTTTACTTTCTCACTTGACCATTCTTGTCGATCAGTCTTTTTTCATTGTTTTACCGTCTAGATAAGATTTACCTTGTTTGGCGCAGTATGGCCACATCTGGCTCTTGCGCCGGTAAAATTTCACTATCATAATCAAATGTGTTTAATTCTTTATTTGGGAAGTTTACCTCTTTTATTTAAATATGTCTAATATATTATTTATGAAGATTTGATAGAGTTTTTTTTTTATTAGTTCAAAGGATGGTTTTATTTTTTTTTTAAAGGATTTTGTATTTTTTCTTATGTGTATAGAAGGAGTTGAGGCTGGAAGACTCATAGATCGATTTGAATATTTTATGTTGCTGATGATAGTTAACTTTTTATAGTATTTTTATCAATCAAAATATTTCTTCGTAAGTTTGGCTATTTTTTTTTTATTCCGTTCCCTCTCAATTCGAGTCGAACCTAAATAACGAGATACAACGGTATAGCGGAGCTCTAATTGATGTTAACTAAAACGCAGATCAGTGTATTTCTATGCAAAAGAGACATAAAACAAAAAAAGATTTGTGTATTATTATTCAGTAATATTACTTCTGCAATTTCCTTTATTGTACCAGAATAAGAACCGCCTGCCTATTTATATCTTTTATTTTCTGAATCATCATTTACATGTTTTTCGGATTCATAGAAATCCGTATATTTTTTCGAATTCTTTCATTTATATTTGTAGGAATACGCGTACAACACTCATTGTTAATTTCCCATCATTTTTTTTTAACTCATCATCAAATGTCTCCCCTCCTCCCAAATTTCTCTTCTAAGCCTGAAATTCGGGCCAACGCCCCAAAGACAAGTGTTTGAATCGATATTCAACCTTCCTCTTAATTTATTCCCGTTCGGATCCTCTTCTTAGAAAATCACCCTCTTCTCAGCTGTGCTTGAGTCGAGGATTCATTTTAAATGAGCCCTCCATCATTGCCTGCTTCGGAGATTCACGGGGAGGTCCTCCGACGGTAGGCGGGCTTGCTTCCCGCATCCTGTGGTGACCTGCGCCGGCGCAAGAAGCGGTATCGCTTCATCGATTTTCTTCTATGAATCCACTTTTAAATGGCGAACGAGGTCTCGCCATCCGTTTTGAATACCTCAAAATATGTAGAGATAAGAAATTCCAGAAACATCTCTCAACGCCAAATATGTAATGTAGAGTAATTTGCAACACAGAAACATAAGGATATATTTCGAAATTAACACTAAGACAAAATGTCAAACGCACTGCCATCCACAGACCCATTTCTAAATAGTAAAAGCCACGTTTCCACAATATACGAATATGTAGATACAGTGGTATAATTTTTTCATTTCCTAATTTACCATCGTATGTGATTTGTACCATCGTAATTAAGTTGAGTGTAGGAACGTTTATGTTATTTAACTTTGGTACTCTACCATTATAACATGTGAAGCAACATTATTTTATGTTTTACGTCGCAGCGAAAATACTCCAATTCCCACATCTTTTCAAAATGCCGATGTTCATTAATATTTTTAATGTTTCGTTTCGTGCCACGTATGGTCCTTGCGCCTGAATTTGACATGTTTCCTTCTTCATTTACCAACCCATCTTGAAAGAAAAAAAAAAATTCACTGCCTTTAAAAAAAAACATGGACTTCAGTTCTAAAAATCAATAATGTAACCCATAGTTTTCCAGCTTTTTTTGCGTCACTTTTTCAAAGAAGATTTCAACAGCGCCCCTTTGGTACATCTAAAACCGAATATATCTACCTCTAGTATATCTATAATCTATCTTAAAAGAACATTTAAAGGGATCAAAGCTATAATGTACAGATACCCACTTTTAATAAGGACCGATCATGTTTAAAAGACATTTAGAACTATTTATTGAAACGTGTGTTCGAGGATTTTGAATATTAATCAAGTTTTTCAGCGCGTTTCTGCATATTGTCTTCGTGTGTGTGTGGGGGGGGAATCTGCTGGTCCTTAATACATCCTAATTTTGTTCAATATTGCCTCCTAATTTTGTTCACCGACTTCGATACCGATGGCCTTGGCCTTTAAAAGACCAAGAAACGCTAGGAAAAATGTAAACCCTCTGACCATGTAGAAAGTCTTAAAAATAATAAATAAAAACTAAGTTCCACTCAATTATTTTTAGTAATAATTAAAATTGTACGATACTGCTGGTTAATTCAATCTATGGGGCAGCGGTAGCCTAGTGGTCAAGGTCGTGGACTAGCGGGCGGCGGTTTTCGTTCAGTCGCGGGTTCGATCCTTGGCCGCCAAAGACCCGCCGTGTAGCCGGGGCTGATGCACGTTAAATCTGTTCGGGGCCCAAAGTCCTCCCGTTGGCGTGGTGGGGATGTTAGGAGAGGGGGGGTGCCAGCTCAGGTGTCGTCCTCGTCACTTGACCGTGGTTCAAAATTACGAGGTCCGTCGCCAATAGCCCTCGTGTTGCTTCTAGTGCGACGTTAATAAAAACTAAACTTAAAAAACTTAACTAATTCAATCTATGATTTCCTGAAACCAAACAAATCAACATTAATAGCTGTAATTTACAACTTAATGTGCGTAAGGATCAGTTGATATGCAGATTAAATTTTATCCAATTGTCTCGGTCAGTAATAATTAAATATTTATGATACTTCCGCGTATGTATCATTCTATATTCACATACTATTATTTACCATCAAATATGAGATCCGTTTGTCATTAATTAAACGCTCTATATCATTGCACTTAAAAACCCAAAGTTATTTTTTTTTAAAGGGGGGTAGAGCATTTGCGACACAAATTATCAATCATCGTGAATTTTAAATTTCTTTACATTTGTAAGTTATTTTCTGTTTTATGCTTTTAATGTTGTGTAGAAAGAAATCATTTATGAAGTTATCTACTATCCATTCAAGAAACAATAATATTTAAAAATCATGAGTGTCATTGAAATCATGATTTTTAAATATTATTGTAATTGCAGATAAGATAACGCATGTACATTATCTTATCTGCAATCCTATATGAACGATAACTTGACTTAATTCAGAACTCTTTTTGAAAAGAGAATGAATCCATAATTTTTTTCCCCAGTAGATATTTCTTTGTGAAAATAAAAGCTTGTTTTCAGCCTATGCAATATTTATTTGTGAAGATTGAGTAACTATTACATAATATAGATTTTCATAATTTCAGTATGTCTCGAGGATAGGTATATATAAAACTAGTTTCTTATTATATTTAAATTAGCATTGTGTGTATAAAATTTTTTCAATGGTTAAAATTCAGTTCTTAAAAATAACATATTAAGGCATCGAATCAACAAACATATATAGATATTATAGAAACAAATGACTTAAAAATCTGATCTAAATATTTTAACTAGAAATGTGTAAAATGCTAGTAAGGAAAAAAATTTCATAGTTAAAACTAATGCATCAACACTAAATATTTAAATAATCTCATATATCCGAATTTTTACTTTACTTACACTACTATGTAGCTTACATGCGTCGGGTCTTTATAGTTCTTAGCCATAAAATAGGGTTAGAGTTCGTAGCTTAGAATTTTCAGTTTGGAAAAGTATTCATAATTTTCTTTCTTTTTATTAACATCAGGCGAAAGCAGTCTTTAAAGTAACAAGTTGCCCCTCAAAAACAAACTCAACACTCTGATGTTCCATCATTTTTCCTAGAAGCATATAGTCCGATCGTTTTAAATTCGTGTAACTGCTAAACATCACATCCTCTTTTCAAAACCAACCACCAACACTAAATGATTTCTCTCTGCACCACTCGTGGGTTATTTTTATTGCTAGGGGGTGCAGGACACCTTGTTAGCGGGGCATTTAATACTAATAACACTTAGCGAGATGGGAGAGAAAGGATAGCTTGTGGGGTGGACCTTTTTATATGTATCGTCTGAGCATCCTTTTGTCAGCGGAAGGGATGATAAAGGGAGTCAACCACGCCGTGAATTACTAAAAGCGACGGATGATGGTTATGATAGAAGGAAGGGGGGAGGTGGTACAACTCACGCGCCTACACCCCTTGCCGAACTCTGTCACGCAGAGGTGAGGGAGCCACTCTTTCTTCGTCCACATATGTTGGGGGAGATAAAAGTGGAGTCTACGGGATTGGCGACAGTTATCTCTGAGTAATCGCTTTATATTTCGAGGTTGAGGTGAGTTCTTTTTCAGTCATGACTGGACGGAAGAAAGTTGGCGAGAGGTTTTGACACGTTCCCTCAGAGAGAATTGGAATGACTCGTTTTGACTCACATCGAAATTAATGAGTGACTGATGGTTTTCCGGTAAATGATGGCTTTTTTTTGTTGCTTAATTTTTTAAGAATTTAAATTTATTCCTGTGTTTTGTATTGTAAAACGAATAGCTAAGATATCGAGAATTGTTTTGTAAGTGTCAATAATTAAAATAAGAGAACTTTTAACTTTTTTTTTTTTTTTTTTTTTTATTTTGAAAGAAGAGAAGGATCTCTTTGAATTGATTTTTTAAAGAACAAAGAATAAGTTTTCTTATTGTTTGTTCGTTATTTTGTTGGTCCATGTATTTTATTAAGATTATTTGAAATATGAGCATTAATTTGAATCAAGGGAAGATTTTAAAATACTTCTCATTACCACTCAAATTATACTCATTTTACATCATACAGGCTTCTATGTAATAGTTAATATAAAAAAGTAATGGATATTTTAAACAAGGTAAACGATATTTTTACTACATTCTTTAATTGAACTATATGTGGAAATATTTTTATTAATTGATTTACTATTTAGTAGCAATTATTTAACAAGGAATTAAAAAAAATTGTAATTTTTAAGCAGATGATATCTGGAAATAGGTTTCCAATCTTAACAATCCAATCTTAATCAATTTATGGTGATTGAATACAAATCTTTTGACTGCTATAACCGCGAAAGTATTCTTTTTCTGTTAATTTATCAATATAAATCTTAGTCTTAAATTGAAAAATATTTAATTCTTTTCTTTATGTGCGATGTGTGCACACAACACAGAACTTGTTTAATAGCCCTTTACATTTTTAATTTCACCATTTCGTTTCGTGTTAATTAAAAATTCATTTGGATTAATTTTAAGGATATTTTCTGTTTGAATTTATTAGAAGTGAGTTTCGATGGGGATCCAGAAAAATTCGACAGAGGGGAGACACAAATGTTTTTTTTTCCCTCCCTTTAAAAAGTTTTCAAGACTTAACCGTGTTAATTTATTTAGTTTATTATTCATCTTTCTTTAGTCCTTAATCTTAAAAATAAAATAAACATTAACTCACGAATCAAATTCCTGTCGAAAACTAAAAACTGATTGTACGACATATAACTTGGTCCTGTGCTTGGACTCAACAGATAACTTAGAAGTATTGATTAATGAAGGATATGAAGCGACAAGGCAAATTTGAAGTAA
Source organism: Nephila pilipes (assembly GCA_019974015.1). Lineage (NCBI taxonomy): Eukaryota > Metazoa > Arthropoda > Arachnida > Araneae > Nephilidae > Nephila > Nephila pilipes. The sequence continues at coordinate 58,866 of BMAW01125061.1, read as the reverse complement.
CACAATACAATAGGTATTTCAAAAATTTCTCGTTCAAATATGTAATTTTGCGTGTGCATGAAATTGTATGGGAGGGGAACACGTGCCCCGTCTTCTCCTCTGGATTCGCCACTATTCAAATCTGGTAATAAATCTAGCAATGAATAAGCACTTTTCGCCAAGGAAGACTATATGTAGGTCTATTTTAATTTTTTAATGTTTTGAATGCTAAAGAATTTTTTGGTATTTTGTTTAACATTTTTTTTTTTTAAAAAAAAAATCTTTCAATTAAGAAATGATATTTTTCATTGAAAATTCAATCTCTATTCGATTGATATTTTTTATTTTAAACAAATATTGATAGACTACTTTAATCAATTTTAAAACTGATTGATATTAAAATTAAAAAGTCTATCTGCTTTACAACTGAATTACTTTAAATCTCAATTTCTCAACAAACTTAATAATACTCATAATATTCGTAGCCGCGATTTTTTTTCTTTTCTTTCCCTTCCCCTATTCGGTAAAGAAAGGATTTCTAGCATCAATTTATGATAAAAAGAAAAATGTTGCAGTTTCTCACAAGCATTTATTTTCATAATTCTCTTATTTATTTAAGAGATTGGAAACCGTATATATTCTTCTTTACTGCTTTTCAAATGAAAACTAGTTTTCTGTTTTGCTTTTCAGAGAGCATTAATGTAATAACTTTTTTCAATTAACAAGTATAGTGAATTATTTTCTCCTCGAAATTCATCCTTTTGGACATTGAAATCTTCGAATGAAAAAGTTTTTTTTCAAAAAATCTGTGGAAAGTGAAAGTAAATAAACCGATTAACTGCTGCAATAATTAATCATTTCAATTGAAAAACATCATAATTAACATGGATCGAATTGCGCAGCGCCATCTTCAAAATTTAACATTCTAGTAATGGGGGAGGGGGGGAGTAGCTGGAAGTTCAGAGAGGTAGGAGGAACTCTTTAGGGGTGGGTCTCCTAGAAACGGATCGCCCCAGGTGTAAAGTGGGGGAGAGGAAAACACAGGTGTGGCCACCATCCATTGATCGTTTGATCCGCTGCATCTGGCAGCGAGACTGCAGTGGCTGGGCTCTGTGTACAGGATGGTTGCCAGGGGTAACAACTTCGATGTCAGAGCCTTGCACTATCCTCTCTTTCTCTTTCTAAGAGACACCATTCTCATCCCTTTCTGGCGGCATCGACGTTTTCCCCTCTGAAATTCAATAGATAAATTTAAAAAGTTTGCCAGAGGCGTGGTCTTTAATATGGGGTGGAACTGGAGAAACTAATTCATCCGAATTCCCATCTTGGAGTGAGTTGCGGTCTTCGTTCTTCGTGGGATGGAGAATTTCGAATCACAGGTAGTTTCTTTGTAATTTTTATCGTTTGATTATTTCAGGAATTTTGAAGTGAAAATAACAGTGCGTCGCTCATAATTTATTATGAAATGCAATGCAAGTGAAAGTTTATTTGGTTTTATTACATGTGACGAGATGAATTTAGGAATCTAATTTTGAGTAAAATATTACTTTGTTTCTTTAAAATGAGTTTTTTAATAATTTATTTGGTATTGAAATCCGATAAACACTATTTAATAACTGATAACATCATTTATATAAAGTACATGAAAATTGGCTCGGAATTTCCGAGTCATAATTCCTTCGTAGTAAAATATCAGTAGAAATTCGATTTCTTTTGCACAAGAACACCAAATATTGATTTAGTACACTTTTGAAGAATGTTTAAACAAAGACATTTGGGTAAATCCCCGAAATTCCTTTGCTGTATTTTACAAATATTTAAATACAGTTTTTAAAATAAGCGAGTTAGAACTTTATTCTTTTCTTGAATTCTATCAGTATAGTGATATTTGTGATGGAAAGATTGTACAATATATATATATATATATATATATATATATATTTAACTCTTGAATATTTATAAATTCTTATCACAAATAGAAATTATTTCTTTAAGCTCAGCAAATGCAACTTTTCCAGCATGTTTATAAATATAAAGAGTCACGTAAGAATGTCTTATTAAACAAGTTTAGAGATAGTTAGATAATATCTTCTAGAGAATGGAATGTGTTTTACAGTCTGTTACAAAAGCATAAGACCACAAGTCTTTAAGCTGTTTAGTAAATTAATGAGAAATATTTTATTCAAAATCTGAAGCACTTCATATCAGAACTTACAGTTTTTCGTAAAATGTAGAGACTTATACGTAAAAATAAAAAAAATATGCTAAAAGCTCGTTCAGAAAAAATAGAATAGCGATATAACAAAAAAAGTGCCAAAAATGTCTGTAACGAAATTATAAGACCGCATGTTGAAAAAGAAAAGTTTTAGCAATTTTTTAATAAGACGTAACAACACCATTCTTCAAAATAATTTGAAACATACATCAGGTTAATTAAACATTTAAAAAAAAAAGATTCTCTCTCTGGGATACTGTCCCCTTTCTCCAGAATGGCGACTGACTACCAATTCATACGCCAAATAGTATTGTTTGTTGTTTTCATATTCTTAACGAAAAACAAATAACCCAACATGTTTTCTATACGACTTTGGTCAGGCCTGAAACACGGCCAATATGTAACATCAATCTTTTCTCCTTAAACCAGTCTTTTTGTTGATTTAGATTTATGGCTGTGAGTATTATTGCTCACCTTGTTGAAAGTTTCATTTCGGCGTGCCTAAAAGTGGTCCGAAGCTCACTTCCACTTGGTATTTTATTAATTATCCAAAAATCATACTAAATTCTGATTATCTGCCTGCCTCCCTCCTTTTATCCCAACCTTTCCAGTTGGTTGGGTAAAAATTACTCTCATAACTTAAAATAGTGGCCCCGGTAGCCTAGTAGTCATGGTCGTAAAGTTGCTGTCGGCGCTGTTTCTATCGACACGGGGTTTCGAGTTCGGATGCCATTAACAACCCATCATGTAGCGAAGCCGATGCATGTTAAATCTTTCAAAGCTTCACGTCATCATGACCTCGAAGCAGCCTAGAGATCTTTTCCCTTTCCCACAGGGTTTACTGTCTTTGGTAAACATGGGTGACGCTCCCCCGGGATACCTTAGCGATATTTCTCTATGTTCGACCCTCCATCTTGTCAACCAATTTGTCTTTTCCTTAATTTCTTCTCGTCAAGACCACAGTTAATTCTTGTTTGGCGCAGCATAGCCATATTTGGCTCATGCGCCAATAGACTTAACTTTCTCACATGACCTTTTTGTCTATCGATCTTTTTTCAATGTTTCAATGTCTAGATCACAGATTTAACTTGTTTGGCGCAGTATGGCCACAACTGGCACTTGCGCGAATAAAACTTCACTATCATCATCAAAGCTCCACGTCCTCCCGAGAGTATGATGTGGAAATTTGGGAAGTTCTAGCTAAGGTGTTGTCCTTGTCACTAGACTGTTGTTTAAAATTGCGAGGTCTGTCAACAGTAATATTCGTATTGTTTCTAAGTTCGACGTCAATAAACGATCAATCACAACTTAATACAAAAATGTCTGCATTATTAGAAAAATCAAAGTGCTCTTATATATATGCAACACAGTGATTTTAAAAATTCGTTTGGCACTGGAAAGATAATCAATCTGTTATGTTTTTCAAAGATAAATCAACATTATAAATTGTTAATTTCATACACTCTTTGAAAAGTGCCTTTGCTGAGAAGGCGTGCAATGTTTTGAGTGGTCTTATAATTTGGTAACAGACTGTTTAACCGTACATGACAAAATCTCGCCTCTTCTTTTTCGATATATCAAACCCTTTTTGATATTCTGCAATTCCTGAAACAAATGGAACAAAATAGTCCTAGAAATATACTATGAAAACTTTATAATCTTAATTGATGAAAATCCATCATTAAAAAACATAGATAATTTATCAGATCCTGGTTCTTGGTTATCATTTGAAAATTTAGAACAATTTTTTTTTCTATTTGAAAAATGGAATTGTTACTAATCCAAAAACATTGGAAATGGAACTTTGCTTCTGTAATTGTTTTTTATTTATTTCAAACGTGGTGAATAGAGAGTTTTTAAAGTAAAAAAAAAAAAAGGAAGAAAACGTGACGACGGTCTTTATGTCCTAAATTCAGAGCAAGTATTTCATCACCTAATCCCTTTCGAATTGTCTCCATCTCTAACACCTACTAGATAAATTGTACAAGAACTCTATTAGCACGCTTTACTCGTTTTTCCAAAGAGAGGAAAAGAGTTTTTTGTACTTTGAAACGTGATTTAGGTTCATGTGTTTTCATTTCTTGAAACTTTAGTTGGTCATAAATACTCTAGAGGAGAAACAAGAACCAGAGGTGAATTTCAAATTGGGTAATTTTAAAGCAAGAGACAGAGAAAAATTATTTGTTCATTTATATATATATTGTGGGTATTTCTTGTCATTCCTCTTTCCTCATTTTTCTGAATCCGATAATCGTGATGGGTTTGCGCTTCGCAATATATTTTTTAACACATAAAACGTGCATATACACATTTTATGGTTATGCCCATTTTATGTGTTAAGAAATGACATAGGTGAAAAGTCGGGTTATTTTGCAGGAATATTTTGTCATATGCGAATACCTGTGTCAGTTCTCATTTTTTTAACAAATGCAATGGAATTTTTGAAGTACCACAGGTGATTTTGCTTTGATTCAATTTTCCTCAATGAAAACCTTTGGTATACAGAAATTGAATTTTTTTTCTGTAAATAAAACATTCTGATATTATGATGAGCTGATTTTTTTTTTTTTTTCATTGTTCCCCCTCTACTTATTTATAATTTCCCATTGTAAAAGAAACCAGGGGCAATCATAAAGCTGTTACTGAAATTTTCTGTGCGTACTCGGAACCAGGTTTGTTCTCTTTTTCTCCCCCAGTTTCGATAGTAAATACACATTTCTTTTGTTGCAGTCATTTTGGTAAACACATGCTTCACACACATCAAGAATAACAATGTATTTTCATTTTTCTTCTTCTAAATGGTTTTCATACATGTGGCTCAACAAAATGTCTTTTGTCGATCCACATGTTTCGGAAAAAGGTGAGCATATTTAAAGTACTCATTTGAAATCTTTTTTCATTATAGAAGCATTGACTGACAACTTTATCATTTCCGATTAATTACTCTTCATTCAGAAATTTTTGTACCATGTCCTGCAGTTACAGAATAAATACATTTCTTCTTGGAGAGTACAAAAATGTTTCCTTCGGTTCTCAGCTTGTTTACACTGTAATCTGGGTTTAATCATATTTCTAAGTAGCGAGATGGATCACACACAGCTTTAGTAAAATTATTTTTTATTTACAATTTTTATCGCAAGTAAACAAAGCGTTTTCGCCTTTTCAAATATAGTTATCAGATACTTTGTAGTCTCGTCGTCGGGTAGGTTCTTTTCGCCTGATCTCGCAACGTCCAAGATTCACCAAAAGTCCGCGTTCTCTTTCTCCCTGGTTCTCCTTTCATTTTTCACAGCTTCTTTTGTAGAAGTACCGGGCAGGACAACCCATGCCCCTTCAATTCTTGATTGGTAAGAACAGGGACCTGCAGCAACCTCTGTCCCAAACACCGTTCGTTCTTTCCGGACAAGGCCCAATCACACCCATTCTGGCGCCACGTCGAAAGTTTTATGGATGAGTCATAAATCAACGTGTCCCACAGAATTTCTGGCATTTCCTTCTCACAATAGCGGACAATCCTTTCTACATATGTGCAGCAGAGCCCCATATTAAATGAAAAAAGTGAATGAACCATTACAGCTGACATCAGGTGTGGCCTATCTATAGCCCGCTTTGGAGAAAGAAGCTTATTATCTCCTGGGGTGCCGGGAAACAAAAAAAAGAGTTGGGTAGCCGACATCTGGTCATCTAAGAAGGTACGCTTCAACAACAAGAATTGGACGATAATTTTAATTCCTACTAATAAACTGCTGCCGGGAATTTCCACCGAAAATATTTGTTGCACATTTCAATCCTTTAATGTAATCATTCTAAAATGTGTAACCTCTCTGTAATTTGATCAGTTTATCTAAAAGTGGAAATGCAAATTTTAAACTTATCTTGATAATAACTTATATGAATTTTTATGAATTTATAGGGAAAAAACATTAAATTTTTTACGTAAGTTTGCTTTTACTTATTGAACGAGCTGTAGTTAAAAGATATATCGAATGAATTAAAATATACATGAACGAAATAGATTAAAAAAAAAAAAAATGCACGTCACTGATTAAACGGATTCTGTGAAGGATGGGGGAAAGAACGAACCTACACTGAGAATGAAGAAGAAACAATCCGCGCATGCTTTTTGTTTTGCAGTAGATATTCTTGTTTTCTTTACATAACATTTTGAATTGATTACTCAATAGTTGGTTTTTGCGCGTAGTTTTTCTTTAAATTAGTTTGAACATAGCTACTTCTGTTCTTCCATCTTCCTTTTCGGACAAATCAAAGAGCAATTCTGATGCAATAAATAAGATTATTTCTGTTGCTTAATATATCTGAAACGTGGATAATTATATACTTAAAATGAAGAGAGTTTTGCAGGAATTTAAACATTAAGTTTATAGGAATTATCTCTCAAAGAGTAACTCAAAGTACGTTGTTTTATTCCGAATAAGAGAAATAAATGGTCTCAACAAGATATAATAAAATACCTCAAGAAATGGATATTAGTTAAACAATTTAAAATTTATTTCGAATTCTAAATTTCACGATAGAAATAATATTCTCGTCGTGGATACTAGATTCCTGACCATTATTCGTTTCTGCCATTTATTTATCTGAACACTGTTAAAACGATTTTAAACTAATTTTCGTTTCTAATTCGAATAAATTTCAACCTTGCTTTATATATATTTGTAGAAGTAGGTTATATTCGAAGGATATCTATTTCGAGAAAAGTTTGTAAAAAAAAAAAAAAATTAATATAAATTTATATTTCATTTCAGATATCTGTATAAAATATAAACAGTCTTTTTCAAGACTTTGATAATACTGAAGGAACATTCGAAGTTTCACAATTCATGATGAGCCCTCAAGCTGGAGGTTCCAATCGTCTTGAGGTTGTCACAGAAAATTCTAAACCAGGTACACCATTTGTTTTCCTTAAATTTAATAGTCATAATATTTTATAGCTTTCGGAAGTTAATTTATTTTAAATTGGGGAAGATATGTTAAGTTTTTTAAACTAAAAGCAATTATTGAGAATGATTCTAAGGCTATATTCCAAGTCACCAATATATATATATATATATTTGAAACTTCACTTGCATGAACTGTTTTAAATTTTATATAATAATACATAGCTTTTCGTGTTTGTGGTCCCATTAGAGATTCTTAAATAATCTGTAGTCTGATACCTGCTGGATTGTTGAGAAAGTACTATATATATGTGTGTGTGTATGTTTTAAGTACGTCCATACACACAACGCTGATTTCCCTCACAACGTTCAAGTGACGAGGATGACATTTGAGCTGCCCCCCTTTCCAAACTTCCACACCATGCCCGAGGGAGGACTTTGAGGCTCAACCGATTTTATGCGCATCAGCCTCGGAATAAGGTTTATCTTTAATAGCATCAGGACACGAAACCACGATGAAAACAACGCTGGCCTCAACTTTGACCACTCGGCTACCGTGGAGTGTAAGCTTCTTTAAACCATTTTTGTGTAGTCCTGTTCAAGTCAACTCAATGTACAGTGGAGCTTCATTTAACAAGCATCTCTTATAACGAGTGACGGGCTGAAAGGAAGTCTCAGATAGTGCGCCTGCTTCATCAGTCTGTGTTTAGCATTTGTTCCGGGCCCCGGTAACCTAGTGGCAAGGTCGTGCACTAGCGGCCGGCGGTTTTCGTTCTGTCGCGGGTTCGATCCTTGGCCGCCAAAGACCCGCCGTGTAGCCGGGGCTGATGTACGTTAAATCTGTTCGGGGCCCAAAGTCCTCCCGTTGGTGTGGTGTGGATGTTAGGAGAGGAGGGGTGCTAGCTCAGGTGTCGTCCTCGTCACTTGACCGTGGTTCAAAATTACGAGGTCCGTCACCAATAGCCCTCGTGTTGCTTCTAGTGCGACGTTAATAAAAACTGAATTAAAGTAAAAAAAACTTAGCATCTGTTCCTGTAGCATCTTAGGGTTGCTTGTGATCACACGTTTTTCAAAAAAAAGGGGGGGGGGAATCACACATTATCTGATATTTTCTGCGAAAAGTTTAAAAACCCTTGAAAAAATGCCACAGAAGGAAGAGCCACAAAAAGACAGACAGACACACACATATTAGAAAAGAACAGTAAAAGTGAAACACAAAATCACTGAACAACGAGATAGTGTAATGAGCGTGCCTGTTCATGTTCAATCAATCATAATTTTCTCATGATTAAGGAGATAGATGCTTAAAAGCAGGGATCCCAAACCTTAGCCAACATCCATCTCTTTTAAAAACAATTGCATTTCCATAGCCAACAAACTACTGTATGAAGAAGTATAAATTTTGAAGCGTCGGCAAAAACAAATGCCTCTAAACAGCTTTTTAATTGGGAAAAATTAAATATTTATCACAAATAATTAAAATTATTCCGTTTTATTTCCTGTAAATCGAATTCGCATTGCTGGTTGGTTCATTTCGAGATAGAAGAAATGATGAAGATGAGTCACGTCCTTTAATGTATATATAATTTTCTTTAAATAACATGATTTTTTTTTCAATTTTTGTTTTGGGATTAAGCTCAACATTGTATTTTATAATACATTAATTTATATGGAAAATAATTGTTTCGGTTTGCGAGTAAGATTCTGGAACGAATTAAGCTCGTTAAGCGAGGTTCCGCTGTACAGTGAACTGAAAATAATTTAAAGGTTCTTTTGCCGCAATTAATCTCTCATCAATTAAAGTGCAAACAGTTTAATTGTGTCTCATAATGTATACCCGGCTCATAAGCTTTGGTGATTTCCGATCAAGAAAATCTAGAGAAATAGGTTCAGCTTTGGTACTATTTTAGTTAGCTATGGATTGACTTTTGCGACTGGTTTCATCATCTGTATCGTTGACTTGCTTTTCTGATTGCCTTACCTTCTAATTCGACAGTAAATAATTATTTATGAATGTTATTCTGATCAATTAATCCATCTTCATCGAGAAAATGGCGGAATATACTTCCATATGATTAATAGCTAACTCAAGTAAGATAAAAAAAAATTCGAATCTAAACAATTGTTTATTGTATTGATAAGCTCGTTTTAAATTGTTTACAGCTCCAGTCTCTAAGCCATATCCTTTCGTATTTTTATGTACAATAGTTTGGATTTCAGAAGCTATTTATTCGAACGCAAAAAAAGAAAATTCGAAAATAAGGAGAGTTCCTAATTAATGATACTTTTCCTTAGATTCTTTGTTTCAGCAAGCAATTTTTAATGTTATTCTTAAAAATCTGAAAACTCAGACGAATTAGTAAAACAGGATATAATTAATACTTTCGAAAATAAAGAGATGATTTTTTATTTAGAATGATTTTATTGTACCCCTGTATAAAATACACTAGTCTAGATTTGAGAAGGTAGTTTTGAAAACACCATTAGTTTGTCTAGAAAATAAGTTACTCGGTGGCTGTAAAGAGACACAAAACATAATTTTGATGAAAACAATTGCAACATAGTGTAAGAACCAACGGAATTGAAGCACGTGTGATACCGTGAAACCAATTTATCTATACTAGTGTCAAAGAAATTTGTCACCAGAGAACGGAGCGAGCGTCTGACAATCGCCCGCACATCGTCATTTCAAAGAGAAATGTCAAAATCGTAACTGAAAACTTTGGTTTTCGCTCCCCTGCTAGAAAGCGAAAACAGTTAAACAAGCAGAAACACCAAAAATCCCAACAGCTAATAAATTCGATATACTAAAATATCTTGACGATCAAAACCAAACTACCACACCACCCTAACCTGCTCTCGAACCTGAAAAAATTCCGCCGATCATGATGAAAACTTGTCCAAATTATAACTTAATACTCAAGGAATGAAGTAAACAAGCTCCAAATACTGAAGCTGTACTCGCTGGAGAGTACATTAAAATTTTCACTGATTGCAGTGATAGTCACAGACAAGCTACTAGATACTTAAAAGAAATGTCACTTGACCAAGATTCTGCGGCGACTCTTTTCTAAAACAACATTAGAAGTTAAAATGCCTTACTTAACCAGCCAGAAAAGATGTTTTTTCAGCCTGGTTGCTAAGAGCATAAAAAAAAAAAAAAAAACGCGACCGGTCAACCTACTGGACCAGGGTTCAAAACAACGCGAGCACTCCAAGGTCATCAACTCTCTCCTTCTCCTAGGGATCGGAAAACCATCGGCCGCCAAAGTGGTGACTCAGGACTTGAACACTTGATGTCAGCACAGCCTATAACTACTGATTGCATATGCCTCCGATGCAAAACACTTGCCTCTGTACGTCTTAGACAAACGCACTCAAAATCACGATTAGTGATATTCCGGCTCTGGCGCACGTGTCGACAAGACCCGCCACTCAACACGAGACAGCCGGTGACTCAAAGGGAAACTGTCCTAAGTAAAACTCAACTCAACAGGGAGGGGATGTATATTAATTGCAGAGATAGCTGAACAAATCAAAATGCAACCTTCTGTACAAAGCAATATATCTCTTCGTATCATCACGATGATACTAGAGGGAGAGTATGCGGCGACTCTCTTTTACAACAACGTTAGAAGTTAAAATGCTTTACTTAACCAGCCAGAAAAGATGTCTTTTCAGCCTGGTTGGTAAGAGTATGAAAAAAAAGCGACCGGTCAACTTTCCTTCCGAACCACTGGACCAGGGTTCGAAACAACGCAAACACTCCAAGGTCATCAATTCTCTTCCCCTCCTCGGGGTCGGAAAACCACTGGCCGTCAAAATTCAAAATTACAAGGTCCGACGCCAAAAGCCCACCTGTTACTTCTCAGTTCCACGTTAATAAGCAATCGCATCGCCAGACGCTGGCTCTGCTCTTCGGCAACGACCTTAGGCACCGGATAACATACATTTGTCTTGACATATTTCCTTAAATTTTTTAAAAATTTGAAACTCTAGCTTTTGAGCGCAATTTTCTAAAATTCGCCATAAATTGGCTAATTAATTTACACACTCGAAATAAATTCTTTCATATTAAAATACCTTGGATGTCTCCGATGGTGTGAAAATCGTAATCTTGGTGAAGTATCATTTGAGACATGAAAAAAATTATTATTAATAAAAATACTTCGAAGAAAAAATTTAAAAAGAAAACTGTTAATTAATCCAAAATTAGCAAAAAAGATGCGAAATGGACGAAAAATGAAGCGCAGAATTGAACCTAGGGAAGAAGTTAAGAAACACAGGTATCTTATTTATCGCATCGAATCAGACTGGTTATGAAAAAGCAAAAGAAGAAAAACAATCTACGTAGCATTAGAATTTAAAATAATCTTTCGTGGGTGTTCAATTTTGCGATTTGAGGGACAGGTACGGATGTTTTGAATTGAAGGGTTATCGATATCGTAGATGTTGTTGTAAAATTTGGGACCGTTTTTGTTCAAAATATTGTTTTTAGTAATAGTAACAAGTTAAATTGGAGATATCATAAAAAGGGATTTATTCGAAACGGTAATAATTTACTGCAAAAGAAAAAAAAAAAAAAGTAAAAGAATAACTAACTCCAAAAAAATACATTCTGTTACAAATAAATAAATATAACATTTTTCAAAAGTACATGAATATAGATAGCTAGATGCAACTATCATGACGTCATATAATGAAATAATGTTCAGTGAAGCCAAAATCTGTTTTATCGGTACCTCTTCAAGAGCTTACCTTCTTAAGGGAAGTACGGGCATCGTGCCCCTAAGGTATATTAATAATCTCTTTAATTCCCATGAGATTTACTGTCTTAGTTAACATGGGTGACGAGCCTCCTGAATACCCCTCTATTTTCTACACTTCTTCTAATCAACCCATTTTTAACCTTTTCCATTTTTTAGTAACGTCCAGATCACAGATATACATTGTTTGGCGCAGCATTGCCAGATTTGCCTCTGGCGCTGTAAACTTCCAACATTCACTCACTGCCTTATTGGTAACTTTATAAATTAAATTTTAAAATATCTGAAACAAATTTAGAGAAGTTCACTTCGAGGTCACATCATAATCATCCTTAGTTTCAACGTACAATGTTTCGTGCCCCTGCACCTTCCAATTTTTGTACTACATCGTACACATAGACAGAATCTTCCTTTCTATATATATATATATTTATTTATGAATATATATATATATATATATATATATATATATATATATATATATATATATATATATAATCACTGACTGACTCATCAGGAGATCTCTAAAACTATGCAACCGATTGACTTGAAATTTAGCATTGTTACTCATTTTGCGATGTAGACGCTCACTAAGAACGGATTTTAAGGCAAGACAATCTTCGTTTACTGGAGAACCTCGCTACATGCATGAACGAACTTAAGACGCTATGACATACGTAAGACATTTTGGACATCCCGACTTTTTTTTTGTATTGCAAATTTAGGACAAAAATCTTATGATAGACACGATGTCATTGCGAGGGTATTTCTTTGAAAGTTAAGCACATGATGAATCTTCTAACAAAAGGTTGTATCTTTTTCAATATTAGGTGTAACATGTATAGGGTGGAATGAGTTTTATATGGGGTGACTTTTTACTAAATTTTTTTATTTTTCTCATATTTTTGATAGTGGTGGATAACCATTATTAAAGGCAATAAATTTCTTAAAATTTTAAATTTAGATTATAATTATCGTTTAAAAATTGAAAATTTTCTTGATATTTTACGTATCGGTTGCGAAATGTAACATTATCATCTGCTCAGCGAAGCGAGTGGATATCAGCCAATATATATATATATATATATATGTTCAGATTTGGCCTGAAACAAAAAATACTATGGCTCCATTACTTTTAAACGGATTTCGAAAAATCAATTAAGCTTATTAAAATGCAATTCTTTTGAGGGGGAAAATGACCAACGATGTGGATTTGTTTAACAGACATTCAATTTTTATATAAAATAATATACAGTGGAAATTTTGCAGAAACAAAAAAATTTAAAATACCTTGGCAACTAGTTTTAACATTGAGGATACATCGCTTAAGAACGAAATTAAAATTAACAATTAACAGACCAGCATTTAAAATTGAAATATCTTTTTCTATTGTAAGACTTTGTTAATAATTATTTATCTGACATGCTTTTTTTGTGAACAAAATGTTCCTTAAGAGCAGCTTGCTGTTAATGATTTCAGACACATTATTAGCAAATATGAATCAACTGCTCCCAAACAGTACATTTGACCAGCATCTGGAATTTGACTGAATCTTCATATTATTTCTCATGAATTAATAAATCTAATATGACTGATAATGTTGTTGAATGTTATTATGGTGAATATTTCATAATTTTTTTTTTGTATATGAGTTATGTTTAATTATTTAAATACAAAATTTATGATCTTTTCAGATGGAGACAACACTGTTGTGGAATCTCAGAAAAAAGGATGCACAACGCGTTCACAATTCAGAAATAGACTAAAACGCAAAGGTAAGTTTCTGTTATTTCAGCTCTTTTGAAATATAAACTTCTTTTACTTGAAAACATAAATAAACAAAATCAATAAAAGTTGGAAAAAGAATCAAATTCTTAGATTCCAAATTTGTAAAATGATACTGTGTTTAAATAACATTGGAAATTGGGTTTTTATTTAAGTAACAATAAAAAAAAAAATGCAACATATTTCAATGTTCTAAAATACAAATTCATCATAAATTGTTACAAATTCATCAAAAATATGCCAGAATGTATATTTTTGTTGATTGAAAGTAATGATTTTAAATTTAATTCATGAATAATGATGGGAACGGTTGCTGCAAAGTAAAGAAACTTCACCCTTCTCAGAATAAGAATTTCACTTTTTTCTCCTTCTATGTCTCTCATCATATATATGTAAACACTAGTGGTAAAAATACATTTTGGGTTTCAAAAGTGTACCAAAAATATACTTTCGAAAAAGTGTATTTTTGAGCTTTGATGGTTCCTAGTTCCACTTTTTTTTGGCATAAATACAATCAAATTATATACAAATGAATAAAATCTATACACATTATTAGCTTATGGGCTTCATTTTCAATCAGAATATCGGGGACTCTCCTTCTTTAGATAGGTATGGGCATCATGATCTCAAAGTACCCTAATGACTTTTTTTCCCTTTCCAATGGGATTTACTGTCTTTAGTAAACACAGGTGATGTGCACCAGGGATATTCTAGTGATCCTTCTCTATTTTTGACCCTCCTTCTTGCCAACCAATTTTTATTTTCTTCAGCACTCTGGATCACAAGTTTACCTTGTTTGACGCAGCAAGGCCGAATCTGGCTCTTGTGCCATTAAAAATACTATCATTCACTCAACATTCATTTGCAATCAGGTGTCATTCTCTTTTGGCAATAAGCCAAACACATCACAGAAGGATTTTGTCATTTTTTAGGTGATTGATATTAAGCTGGTTATTTTTTTGGTGTCTCTTCATTAACTGAAACCTCATGGCTTTCTTTCATTTAATAAAATAAAACATGATAAAATTAAATAAATGGCATAAAAAGTTAACTGACTCCCAGAAATGTAAAAAAAAAGCATCATTAAGTAAACAAGTTACAGTTAATGAAGAAATAAGGACAATTGATGGAAACATAACCAGAAGTGGTATTTTTATATTTTTGAAGAGATCTTGCACTGTACATAATGGGACTCAGTTAGACAAAATTAATTTGGTAAAGGCAGAAAACTGTATACATCAACAAGTGATGGCAAAAAAATAAATAAATTAAGAGACTGTACCTAAATGATAGAAAAATCACCTAGGAGAATACAAAATGACATGGCAGAATACAGTGAGAGGTTGAGTACTAGATCTGTTCATTGCAGACTGTGGAAAATTGGTCTTTATGCAAAATTTCATGAAAAAATCAATTTGTATCGCGCAAACAAAGGTTTACAAGATTAAGCTGGTTTAAAACATATGTTGTAAAGACTAGCTTTCATTATTTTACTTTTGAACCTTATCTTAATTGAAGATATCAAACAATAAATATTGACTCCAATTAAAGACATGTAAGGACAAACCTAAATGCTCTATTAATATATGCATGATAGCTCTCTTGAATCTCAGTTCCCTTATCAATTCTAAATTAGGATTAACTAATAAATTCTAGGCTTACCAATTTACTTATTTGATTCAATCACTTCAATCAAACAACAGTTTCTTATCTTAATACTTCATATAGAATTCGTTTCAATCCACAAAACTAATGAAAGTTTTAATCAAAATTATAAATCTCTGATAGAAAATCATTATCCTCTACTTTTCCTTTTCTTCAATCTCTGTTTCATTTATGAATCATTATCTCTAAATCACTTCAGTTCTGTTTTCCTCTAATTTATGTAATAACGTTTTAGTTTGGTTGGGAAGAAACTGTAGTTTCATGTTATTCAAATGATCTTAAAGTCCCCGAAGTTAGTGAAGAAAAAATCATGAATAGCCCAATATTAACTAGACAACGGAATGATTAAACATTGCTTTTTGAACCTTTGAAATCAAAATCAGCCTATTTGGTATAGGTGAACTAATATACATAAGGAGAAGAAGGGGAGAAGACCTGATTGTGTAATATCTAACATTAAATACCCATTTAGTGTTATGGTATGAAGTTATATGTGAACAAAAAGTGTTGGGAGAATTTAAGTGATTGATCGGTATCAAATGTTAAAAAAAATACATAAATGAAATACCTGAGACTAAATTGAAGCCTTCAAAATATGATCTTTTCAAGGACTACACAAGTCATTTATTTTTCAATGTGATTCAGCTCCATGTTAGGTTGCATGTAAAAATGGTTTCAAGATAATCATATTCTCCTGCTGAATTAATCTAGGAATAGCCCAACCTATCTATCTATAGAGGTAATCAAAAAACCTGTTAGTCAGAAGTAGCCTACAAACAGAACCGAATTAACAAAAACATTAATTCTATCTTGGTTTGATATGAATTGCATAACAAAAAAAAATTTGTTTACTCCATGGGGAAGGTATAGTGAAGCCAAAAGTTTCTAAATATATATTAATAGACAAGACAAAATTGTTTGTATATATATATATATATATTTTCTATGTGTTTCAATTTTTTTTATAAGTGCAGTTCTAAGAAAAATGTCTTCATGAAAGTTATTGCATTACCTTTTAAAATTTCCTTTTCATTGAAACATAATTTTAAGATATTTGTAGAAAAGGTGGTGTTATGAACCATAGAAACACAAAAATACCCCTTTTTTTGAAAAGCTGTCCACAATTTTGGTCACCATTGAAACTATATATGAAAAACTATATATATGGTCATTATATATGAAAAATGAAATATAATAAATGACATTTAGATATTTAGGCCAATATACTATGTAGTGTTTTACTAAAAAATCTCAATTCTGTACTTGAATATTCTGTTGTAAGTTATAAAAAGCTAAAGAGTATAACACTTCATTGAAGAAACTAATCGATTCTTAAAAAATATTCAAGTTTTTGTGTGCATGTATGTGCAAATGCTTTGAACCTGATTATTTTTCACAATTATGAGTTGTAAAATATTGGAGAATGTTAGTGAGCGAAAGTAGAGGTTTATGGCACAAAAGCCAAATCTGATTATGCTGTGCCAAACAATTTAAAGTGGTAAAAAAGAAAAAAATTAAATTGATAAGAAGAAGGGCCTAAAATAGAAAAGGATTGCTAGGATATCCCAAAGGAGTGTCAGCCGAGTTTAACAAAGGCAGTACATCCCATGGGAAAGAAAAGATCACTAGAAGCTCCTCAGGGACATGATTCTTGCACTTACCTAAAAAAGGCAAGTCCCCAAGGAAAATATCAAAGAATGGAATTGACAATGACAATCCATTTTTTTCCCTTACTGCATGTGAATTTAACAATGAAAAAGTAATATAAAAATTCAATATACAACAATATATATGCTTAGAGGAAAGAAATGTTTCAAACTTGATAAGAATCAAATATACAAGTAATATTCACAATTAAATCTGTTAAAATAAAATAAAAAGTGACACAAACATTCCTTATGTTTTTAGGTGGATCTCTTAAATCAAATCCAAAAAGACGCAAATTTGAGGAAACCAAAATACTTGCTATAAATATTGAAGAAGCTAAATGTAAAAATTCAATAGCTGAATCAGAAAATGTAAGGATTGGATCAGAAAAAGTAATTGTTGAATTTAATGATGAGATGCCAAAATTAGAAAAAAATGAGCCAACTAATGAAAAATCATCCAACATTGATCAAGGAGAGAATCAAGACACATCAGATAAGGTTAGTAATGTTCTAATAACATATTAAGCAGTTCTATTTTCAATATTTTACCATAATTATTTTGATTCTTAAATGTTCCATTCTAGTTCTCGAACATTTTCCTCTGTATACTTCTTTGTTTTTAAAACTTTTTGTCTAATGTATCCCCTTGCCATTACTAAAATTACTATACCCTCAAAAATAAAAGCTTTTTTTTTTTTTTTGAAATTTGAAAATTAAATACCATTTCAGCTCAGTTATATTTCATCAGTAACTATGTTTCAATATAAAAAGAAATCTCTGAATCTAAATTATTTCTCCTTATAGAATTTTCATTTGTTTTGCATAATGCTTTTCTACCTTTTTTGGGGAGGGGTATAGTTCTGCATTGAAAGTACTCTTCCAAAGTTCTACATAAAAAAAATATTTTTGTCAAGGCTACTCATATACTCTCTAAGGAACACAAATTTGCTCATTTTAGAGTACTCGAGCACCTTTGTTCCTTATTCACATGTCCCTAGGAGTATGCAAACTAGATATTGAGAGCTACTGCTCTGTTAATTTGAAAAATAAGTGATTATTATTTGAACATTATTAATTTCAAGCTTGTGGTACTTCACAACATTTCTTCTCAATCTTAATTCAGGGCATAAAATTATTTTTGTTAATAAAATTAGAGCAAAGCAATAACTCAATGTTCTAACAATGGAATAAAAATTAGTAGCCCTGAAGTTTTTGCTTAGATGTAGAAATGGGGTGATGTAGTAAATATGTGTATGTTATCGTTTTAGTGATTTTTCTGTTTATCTTTTAAGGAGAATGTTTATTGCACAATATAACTCATTATTTTGTTATGCGCTTAAAAGTTTAACTTCACAAGGTCTTTTATGAAAGCGCCTGCTGTAATAATCAAATTTTTCAAATATGACAAATGTAATGTACATAAAATCATGTTTAATGTTTACATTTTTTATAGGTTGAGTGTGAAATAAACAACTACTTCGAAATATGTATATGCACCAAGAAGTTTTATGATGCTCTAACGTTCCATAATCACATAAAGACGCACAACCAGGAAGGGAACTTAGCATGTGGAATGTGTGGTGACAAATTATGCTCAGTTAGTTCTAGAGATCGCCATATGGTTGTCCATTCAAAATTAAGATTATTTACTTGTAAAATATGCGACAAATTGTTTACAACAAATGGGAATATGAATCGTCATTTGGTAAAGCATAAAGAGGGGGCACAAAAGAGTAGAAAAATAAAGAGAAAAACATCAGAAGTTTTCAAGAATAGTGAAGGCATTAAAAAAAGAAAAATTATGAAAAACAAAGAACTTGAAAGTGAAAAAATAATGACCTTAGAAGAAAGTAAAAATAATATTTACATGAATGAAAACAGTCCACAGGAGGATCAGAAAAATATGCAAGCTGAAACAAGTACAAGGAACGAAAGTGAGAAAGAAATAAATTCGGACAAATGTAAAAACTACATAAAAAAAGAAAAAATAAATTTTAATGAAAGTAAAAACAATACACACATGAAAAAATGCAAAGAAAATTATGAAAACAATCTGCAGGAGAAACAAAAAGATTTTGAAAAGTTAAAAGAATTGACCAGGATTGATTTTTCGATTAAAACATTCCCAATTTACATGAAATTGACCTATAAAACAGATACATCTACCCCAATTGATTCAGTTAAAAAAAACAAATGTCCTGTGTGTAGACTCTCTTTTTCGAACGCACACTATCTTGAACAGCATAAAAAGTCCCATGAAACAGCACACATTGTTTGTGCTATGTGTGATTGTTATTTTTTGACTGAATCTCAAAAAAAATTTCATTTTGAAGAGCATCATTCAGATAGGGCATTAATGGAATGTAAAAGATTTTTCAATGGTCTGGGCCTCACAAGGACATATAGTACTTCTCACTCTTCTGAGCAACTGAAAGAAGATTCAGAACAATGGAGGATACCTGAGATTCAGCTGGAAGAAGTTAATACACCTTCAAATGAACAAATTGAAGTTGTCCTAGAAAATGATTCGATCAATCAAATAAATCTATCTCCAGAAGGAGAACAAGTTTTTGCACCTGTTACCATAGAAAACATTCAGATTCATCGAGAAGTCAATACATGTTTAAATGAAAGCATTAAAATTGTTACTGAGAATGACTCAAATGATGAAATGAATCCAGCTCCTGAACAAGCTGTCATTGAAAAAAATATTCCAGCTTCAAATAGTAGTTCTCTAAATCAAGCTCCAGTTATTCATAGTGATCTAGCTGATATATCTGACATTTTATTAAATGTAAGATCAGTTCCATCCAGTGCTTCTGCAACAAGTGACAACCCAGCTTTGGTAGATGCAATCTCTCAGCAGGAGAAAAGTACTAAGAAACCATATAACTGTCCACAATGTTGTTATGGAAGTAGTGATAAAAGTTCACTAAAACGTCATATACAAATACACTCAAAAAAGACCTCTTTTCTGTGCAAAATTTGTGAAAAAATATTTACAAATAAAAATAATGCTGAACGACATGCCAGAGAATTGCATAAATTAGATAAAAGAGAGCTAATCACCGATTGTATTATACGTCAAACCGAGAATTCAAACTCCTCTGATGAAGAGAAAAGAGTTTGCAAATTTTGCAAAGAAACTTTTGAAAATGAGCAAGCTCTTCAATATCATTTAAGATCAAAAAACTGCATGCAAAAGCCTTACAAATGCAAGAAGTGTGGAACGGGTTCATCAACAAAGCATAACTGCTTCCGTCACATTAAAAAACAACATGGTGAATTGTTCCGAGATGGAATTAGTGACGAAGAAAGAAATAAAATTAAAAACGATTACACCATTGAAACAGAAAAGATAACACCAGCAGGAAGAGCAGAAACATTGGAACTAAATACTAAACAAGCAATATCAGATATAAAAGCAAAAGAATTTTCAAACTCCACTTCAACAAGAGAAAATGTAGAAAAAATTTATTCATTTAATGAAGATGACAGAGAAGACGCAGTTGAGGGTCTTTTGAGCCTATCTGATTGTAGAGAAATATCAGAAAATTTGAGCTCACCTATTGAAGCACCATTAGATCTTTCAGTTCGGGCCCTGGATTTGAGCGGGAATAACAAAACTTCTGTGAATTTGCTTCTCTCAGATGAAAAAAGCTCAAGTTCAAATAGCACAATTCACAAAACAAAAGATATTTATAATGATCATAAAATAACAAACACAGAGTTCCTCATAAAAAGTACAGCTGAGATTGCATATTCCCAACATGTGCAAAATAATAAAAAAATTGAAAAGTCAAAAAAACCCTCACGTGAATCAATTGAGCAAAAAGAGATAAAGAATTATAAATGTGAGTTATGTGACAAAAATTTTGCACAGAAATCCAACATGAATCGCCATATAAAAACTCAACATTATCAAATGATCAAATCTAGAACTTTTCAAAACATTGAAACAGTAAATCCTACTGTTTCGACAATAACAAAAAATGCACTTCAAAATAGAATTTTGAAGCACAGTGAAAATATATCACCTTTAATCAATTCTAATATTGGATGTGAAGAGCCATTCCTTAACAAATACCTACATAAATCTGGATTAAACATTTCATATAAACAAGAATCAAATAGCGATTTAGAAAATGAGGACCTGGCAAGCATTTCTTCAGTAGTTAGCAATGTTCATAATCAAAAACTTCCATTAGACAGTGTTAACCATAACTCTATGGACATGGAGGCAAATGAAATGTTCGGAAGTCATAATAAAGGCACCATCAATTTGAGCAGAAACGAAAAGAGAGACCAATGCTGTTCTAGCTGTGATCAAAGTTTCCTATGGCGAAGTTCACTTCAGCGGCATTCAGTTACTCATACTGGTGCTAAACCTTTCAAATGTCAAGATTGTAATAAACATTATTCAACTACTAGCAACCGCAATCGCCATGCGGCGAAACACATTCAATTCAAAAATCCATTTCTTGGACTTTCGAGATTAAGCGACCAGAAACCAAGTGTGCATGCAGAATATTCAGAAACAATTAAAAAAACTTCCTTAGGAGAATCACCAATGAAAAACATTTCATCGGCTGATAGGTGCATAGAAGCAGCTCAACGTCTTGTGGAAGCAAAATCAATCAATCACAGTGTGAAAGATTTAGAATGCCAATTTTGCAATACGTCATACAAAAGTTGTATGGATCTCATGAATCATATCAAAGAACTGCATCATTTAGAATATGTCAAAATGCAAGGAGAAAGCCACGAACTTCCAGATGTAAAAAGCCTTTTTAAGAATGAGTATTCAAAAATCAGACAATAAGCAGAATACATAGTTACTTAGAATGCAGTACAGATGACACCTTTAACATCAAGTTTATTTAAATTTATGTATTCTATAATCCTAGCATAACATTTATTTTTCATTAATATCACTCTTATTTGTATCATATAAGAGAATATCAGTAAACAAGAAGACAAACTTTCAGATATAAAAAAATCTTTCAATAATGAGTTCTCAGGACTCGGACAATAAGTTGAATGTACAATTATCTGGCATAGAACATAAATGACATCAGTAATATCACATTTAAATTTTAAGACTTCAAATTTGTGAAATAAGAAAGATATGTGCATATAAATTCAAAGAAATGCTGTTATAATTTCATTGTTTTTGGATGTTATTAATAGTATAATTTATTATTCATCATAAATGTACCAAATATGATAATTTATTTTAGTTTTTTTCCTTCGTAAATATTAAATATTAAGCTTTAGCTTTGGAAAGATATAAAAATTAGTCTAAAAGATTATATAGAATGTACATGTAATTTGTCACATTAACTAAAATAGTTAAAAACTAGCTCTTCTAGTATTTTTTAAATATTTTTGTTGCATATTTTTTTCTGGTTATTAGAATATGCATAAAAAATAAAATACAAATATATTGTACATTTTTAATATCCTTAAATTTCAAGTTGTTTATTTGTCAAAAGCATTTTCACATTTATGAATTTCTTTCATAATCATCAAGAGATTGTGAGCAGCTCAGTGTAATTATCATTAGAGATTGATTATCTGAATCTGTAACATGAGAGTTTATGTAATTGATATTTTTATGTTTGTTCAAAATAAACTTTGAAAAAAAAAATATTTTTCCTTTGTCAGTATTATTAACACACACTATTTCATTTTCAAATGCATGTCAATAAATAATTTACATTTATTGAGAATAAGGGGAAAAAATTATATTACTGTTTAAAAAAATTGCTGTTTTTTTTATAAGGAACAGCTTACAATAAAAAATATCAATAACCAGCATATTCTTCTGAAATTACCTAGTTGATAGTTAAATAAAAAATGCAGAACTTCCTAGTAATAGCTAGGATTTTAATTATCTTTTAATAGTCAAAGAAAATTTTACTGCTTCAAAATGTGAGAGTTTTTATTTAAGTTGAAGATACTTTAAAAGATAAAACATGGAATTTTCAAAACAGAAGATGAGGTTGAATTATCATCCAATCTAATGAGGAACAAAAGTAGATTATGCATTTCTCTCTATCTATGTAGCACAACAATTTATTCTAGTTTAAACAGATATTTATATTAACATTAATACAGCTAACAAAGCAATACTATCAGATCAAAACTAATAATTGTTTGAAGATAAGGAAATTTTATCAGTACTTCAAAATGATTAAGAATAATTTTGATCAGGTCAAGAAAAGAAATGGTAAATATAAAACCAAATTCACAATGAGTGAGAGCACATGAAGAGTTTATTATCTGTAATTATCTTAAAGTGTTATTTCTACAACTCAAAATAAATTCATTAAAGACAAAATAAAATCGTGAAACATTTTACAACAAATTTAATAATCATTTTATTTAAATAGTCAATATACAAAAATAAAACATTTTTTAAATTAAACAAATATCAAGATTTTACTACATAACTACAAGATTTACAAATTCAGAAAATTTTTTTTTAAAAGAAAAATAACAATTTCTACTCCACACAGTTCTTAATAATATACAAATATATTCATACTATTCATTTCATAATCGTGAAATTTTTCTTCGATAATATATATGGAACAAAAATATGCTCCATTTAGATATAATTATACTTAAGAGCTTAATATTCCTTAAAGATAAGCAAGGAATGCAATTTTTAGTTTTGAAGCTTGAAATTTTGTAATCATGAATCAAATTGTATTGGAATATCAACAATACCTTTATATCCATTATCTATAATAGATTCCAATCTTTTAATATAATGATGAGGTAGTCCATGCTCTTTAGCACCTGCAATACATACTGCTTTATAAACATAAGATGGCATATCATTGCCCAGCGCTTTATATTTTAATGACTGATAAACTTTGCAAGCTAATATTCCTTGCAGCTCGGTTTGTATAGGCACAGTCAAAGCAAGATAGCCATTTTCTTGCCTGTAAAAAATACATATATCAACAGATAATTTAATTTTCATTATTTTTTTTAATTTTGGGACATTTGGAACATTTCATAATGTACAAAAACATATCACAAATTGAAAAATTAAATAATGACACTGTAGCATCATTGAAATTTCATTCTGGCATATACATTTAATAATCTTGCCATTAATGTCGTATATAAATATTTTCCCTATATTTATTGGTTTACCCAAATACTACATAAATAATTTTTTTACCAGTCAAGAATTGTGAAAGAAGGTAAAATTTAACATTGTAGAATTATTTTTCTCCAATATCCTCTTCACAAAGTTCCAAAATAATTACATTTTTTTTATCTGTTTCAAAACTATTCATGCACCAATAAACCTCTTTATTGTATACATATTTGCAATTTTCCCTGTACTCAGATCATTTTAAAGTCATCACATAAACTACTGCATTTACATTTGAGAAGATTTAATTAATGAAAATAACTAACCACGAGTTGTTATTTGCTTATAGTTAAGATACCATCTAATCCAAAACCTTATAATGTAGATATAAAATACTATTAATACATTAAAAATGAAGCATGTTAATTATATAATTAAACATCAAGATATTGCAATACTTATACATATAGTTTAATTTGCTTATAATTGAATGACTGTTTATTAATGTCATATTTAGAAGCAACACAAGGGCTATTGGCAACAGATCTTGCAATTTTGAGCCTTGGTCAAGTAACAAGGATGATACTAGAACTGGTACTTCTCTTCAAAATTTCACATCATATCAATATGAGGACTTGGGATCTCGACATGTAATGCACATTAACACCCATTATGCATTGAGTTTTTAATGGAATTGACTTGAACCTATGGCTCAATGGGAACAAAAATGATGGTGAGTCTGTGACCATGATCACTTGAATTACCAAAGCCGCATAAATATGGTATATATTTTATTATATATTTGATTCAGTACTAAATCGTGATTTTTTTTTTCCTAAAAATTTTTTCTAATGTCAACAAAAATAATTAATTGCAAAACTTTTTTTCAGCTAAAAATATTTTTTTTGACATGCATTATTTATTGCAGTTATTTAAAAATAAATTTCGTTATTTTGTTTACTTTTAAATTATTAATGTTTCCAAATTATAATAGAAGTGTAATTTGTTATGTAAGAGAAATTATATAACAATATATTGTGAGAAAACTTTGAATATCAACATGATTTAACAATGAGCAAATGTTTCAATTTTCGATGACTATTTGGTGAAACTGAAATAAGGTAATATAGTACTTTAATCATGGCTTTACTCTTAATGAGAATTAGAAGACATACATAAAGTAAAATTTATATTTATTATATATCATTAAATGAGATCATAACATCCCAGTTTTGATAAAAAAAATGAAATAAGAATGCTTTAAAATTTAATTTTACTTTAGCAAAATATTTACTGAATAATAGCAATATGTTAATATGTACTTTCAAAGAGATGAAAAGATATATTTTTTTTAAAACTAAAACGTAAGTATGTTTGCTTTAAATAATTATACTTCTTAAAACTTAGCAATTTTAATAAACTGTATCAAAAAGCAAATCTTTAGGATTTTTATTCTGTGAAATACAGTTAACTCTGGTAAAATAAAAACAGCATACATTAAAAAATTTTCAAAATATCAAATAAAATTTTTACTTTTTAAAAAACTGCATATAGTTAAAAAAGTATTACGAACTAAATAGATTAGATTTAAAATATGCCAAAGGAAATTTTAAAATAGCTCCATGATTGATTGATTGGTTGGTTTTATGGAATATAGAGCAACAAAAGCTATTATATCCTCTTTAAAAGCTCTATAAAAAACAGTATTTTGTTTATCAGGAAAAAAAAAAATGTTTATCTTGAGGCAACTAACATTTCATTAATACACACACATATATCAGTGACATACACAAAGGAAGCTAAGGAGTCCTAATCTAACCACAAATAATTATTAAATTGTTCATAAAAAACATCATTTCCATGTAAAATTCAATGAAAAAAATTTTGGAATGCTCCATAAAAGAATTCTTGTATATTCCATCAATTATTACTTATTGTTTTACTATGGTTTAAAATAAAGATTGATCTGGATTTTGAACTTTAACATTACAATAAAGAAATTTTATTTTTTTCATTAATACTAAAAAAAATTATATTCATGCATTCAAAGAAAAGATTAGAACACATTGTAGAACTTGAGCAACTAATAAATAAATTTTTTAAGACAATGCTGTTTTTAAATTGTTTATAATGACTGAATATCAAAATTTGAGTAAGCCTTTTCCATAAAATATTCAAAGACAAAATTTTCATGGTGCTTATACTTTTTGACATCTCTTACTCCCAAGTGAAAGTATGATGTACCCTGTAATTTCTACAGCCTGAATATTCAATAAAGTAGCTTTTCTAAAAGTTGCTTAAAACCAAATAAACTATTTGATCGAAATCATAAAAGAGTTGACATTAATAAAAGAATAATAGAATGCTAGTTACTAAAAAGACTATTTTTAAATGATAAAAAAACAGCTGTTGTAAAATTCAATACAATGTGTTTTTAAAGCTGTGTTCTTTACAAAGAAAAGAACATTCTTACTATTTCATATCAAATTGATTGCATACCTATTTCTAAGATTGATGAATTTCTCAAATTATATACACCAGAAATTTCCTACACTGAACAGTTTGTTTTAGCACAAATACATTTATTTACAGTAATTAAATAAATATGTATATGAACAAAAAAGACACAGCTTAAAATTGTAGGTTTAATAAACAAAAATGCAAAGAAATTATTGAAGGATATAAAAAATATAAGTTTACTTATTCAGATTTTCTTCATGTTCTTTTGATATTTCCCACACTACACCCCAAACAGAATCATCTTTAGTTTCCAGAATAGTGGCAACAGATCCTTTCCAAGTATCTGCGTAGCCAACAAATGATAGTTTAAAATTCTAAAAAGAATGCATAAAATAAGAAGTTTTGATAAACTGTTTAAAAACATTTAAAATAATATTTAATTCAATGATTTTTTTCATTTAATACTAAATGAAACTTGATGATAAATTAAAAAATTAAGAATAAAATCACGATTTGTCTATTGCCATTAATTTTTATAACATGCAAGCATATTTCTTTTTTCCCCCCTTGTTAATTTTTATTTTTTGATGTTTGTATTTCTCAATCAGAGAGAAGAAATGGAAAAAAAAAAAAAAAAAAAAAAGGGATAACACTATTCGAAGGAAAAGAAAAATCCCAATTTTTCATTCAAATGTAAGATTTATCAATTTCCATTTCCTCTTATAGGAAATTTCATTTAAAATATAAAGAAACATATTTTGAACTAACTCTAAATATCAATTAAATTTACAATAATAATTTTTATTGATATTAGGTGGAAGAATACAGGTAAAAAATAACTAGTATTCACAAAAATTTAACAATTTAATTTGAGAAAATCTACACTTTTGTATTCACAAATAAATTGAAGGTTACTGATAAAAACAGGGGAAAAAAATCATTGTTATGACAAAGCTCCAAAAGACTTAAGTTACGGCTAGGTTAAATGTTAAATTGATTTTCAAATAAACATAATCTGGGATTGGTATGTCATCCTTCAAGATAAATTTATTTCATTGAAACATCAGAATTTTTTTTTTTTTTTTTTGGCTTGTACTCTGAAACTAATTTCTGCAAGCTCACCTCTGACTTGGGTATTTTGAATGTGATTCATTTCTACCTCTTCAGTACTCAGATGGGAAATTTGCCAATAACAAGCGCTTGTCTCATATTTAATAAATTCGACACCTTCATTTAAGAATTGCACAGGGAGGCTTGCTCCAAAATATTGGAGCCTAAGATAACACAAAGGTTTCTTCTGACCGTGACTTCTAGAATGCCATATTGTTGGTCTATGTGTTATCAGTTCTTGTTTTACGTTTTTTTACCTCATGGCCTGAAGTTCCTCTGCTTTGAAAGTTATTATGAGATTCACTAAAATATCTCCTGGGTCCAGGATTCTCAAAATTCTTAGGAAAAAATCTTTCCTTAAACTTTGACAGCTTCATATTTCTCAATCATCTCCACCAACTCTAAAGGCATCTTTATCTGCATCCATCGACCAAGAAAGTGCTCCTTGATATGGTCTGGTATTAGCCTTTTTAATTGCTTGGTCACTATCAAGTCTTTTAGCTGCTTAATTTTTTTTTAACTCCAATGCAATAATCCATTTTGTAAAGTAACTACACAGTTCATATGCATAAGTTTCCCACATTCTCTAAGGCGAATTTTGTTGCCTGTAGAAATGCTGCCTCAGTTTTTCTGCATTCATTTAATATTACTTTAAAATATGATCTTTAGCATAATCAGTATTGTTTGCGTTCTCAAGTGCTTTTCTCGCAAGCCTGTTGCATAAATCTAAAGCAAAACTGCTAACAGTATGCTACCCACTCTTTCTTTGGAACATGTGCCACATCTGCTTTATGTTCGAAGTTTATAAAGTATAAACTCACTTTTCTTTTTTCATCAAACTTGAGAGTCATTTGCAAAAGCTGAATTTTTCAAGTTCGCTTTGTTTCATTCTCAGAAAAAAAATTTCTCTATTTAAAATCATACTCAAATAAATTTTATTTTAATTATTCATAATATTTGGTCACCTTTAGTCTGAGCACATATATTTATTATCAATATTATATGCTTCACAGCAGTATACAATAACCAATGAGAATTGCAAGAATTTTGTTGAAATAGGTATGATACATTTAGAGACAGAAATACTGCTTTTTCCGAGCAGTTCTTTCATGTTTCTTTTAAAGAGATGCTTTTTTTTTCTATCAACTGTTCATAAGAAACTTAAATTTCAAAACTAGAATAATAAATATATTTTCAAAGGAATTAAAAATTAATGATATTTTTACAAATAAAAATTTTGATAGCTTTATATATTTATCTCTAAAGAAAAATTGCTTCAGTTGAAAAACAATTTACATTCAAAATTAAAGTTGTTGCAAATATATAAATATGTATAATTATATATTTATAAATAATTTAAACATACCAGATTATGAATCATTTAAAAATCACATCACTTCAGTTACACATATTTCATTTATAACATAGTTATTCGAATGTTATTTTTTATAATAAAAATGCCAGAGTGAATGAGAAAAGTAAATTTTTTAAAGAAAAGATACACTAATCATGATGTGCAAAGAATAGATGCATGACTTGGAAATATTGATGTTGGATGAGTGACTTTTGAGACATCGAGGAACTTATTTCTAACAAACCTTTGAAAAGGAGATAAAACTATTTAATCTTTATAATCTGAGAACTTTCAATTTTTTTTAAAGAACAATATAAAAAAAAAATATTAAATAAAATAAATCACACAATATATTAAAATATTACAAAATAATACTACACGAACCTTTAATTCACCAAAGGTTTTGAATTGAGCTGATGGACAATTTATATGCATTCTTTGTTTAAGCATATTGCTACCGTATGCAAAGTAAAAAAATGACATTTTCAATTATTCAACTGAATGCACTTGAAATCAGTTTTCTTCAACTTCTGTATTAATTGTATTTGCCTTTTCTTAACTTCTTTATTAATTATTTATTTCAAATGTTTGAAATCCTGTCAAAACAGATAAAAAAGTAATTAAAATGCTGAAATCACAAATGAATATAATATGATAAAGTACTTCAGCAAATGTTACTAAAAATTAGTACAAACAAATTCCCAAGTAAGTAATAGAAAGCTTTAAATGAACTATTTATATATATAACTACACATCCTTCATTTAACAAAATGTGCTTATATTTGCACTTCCACACCATAAAAAAGTAAAGAAAGGTAATAAAATAATACAAGGCATTTAAACAAAATTATTTGAGTTTTTACTTATTTTTGTTATTGCTTTCCTATAATAAACACAGAAAAATTTTAAAAATAAAGGAAAAATAAAAAATGCCTATGGTTCTAAAACTGTAGTATATGTATCGCTGGGGTGAAGAACTTTAAAAAGAAGATACCAATATCAAATAAACCCCAATATACTTCCTCATATTTATTTGCAATGCAAATAGCAGCATAAAAATATCAAAATAAAATGAATTGCTATGACGGCTTTATTATGAAAGGGAGTTCTAATTGTTTCAAAAGAAGTGAGGAATATATAAGAATACTTAATCAGAATGAGCAATAAATAAGAATACTGTACAAATAATCACTGACCCCAAAAGTGTTGCATATTTCTGACATCTAAAATTAATTACTGCATATTAAAAAAAAACAATAATTCATAAGATTTAATTGAGAAAATGGGGTTGCATTCATTTAATAGTATTAAAAAGATTTAGCCATCTAATATCCAAATTTACAAGTTCCCATCTTCTAAGTTTGATACATTCAATAAAGTAGCCTTAGAATTACCTAACATTTAACTGCTAAATATGTTTACTTAAGACAAAATTTGTCTTGGTAATCATTGTTTAAAGAACAATAAAACAAATTTTTTTTACTCTCCTACAGTATTAAAAGAGATATAATTTCAGGTATGTTCTGTTTTTAATATGTAATATATTGCAAGTTTCAAACACTTTTTAATGTAATAATCGCCATATATTACAAATTTTTTTAAAAATTTACTTAATGATTGTTAATTCATATCATATCAGTTCAAAGTTCTTCATTCTTAACTATTCTTAAAATATCATGAATAGTTTGTGAAAATCGAATAGAAACTGAAATGCTTTGGAATGTACATAAATACACATCAGGCATATAACTTTATTAAAACTTATAATCCATCTTATGAAATAGAAAAAAAATGAGCTTTTAATTTTGCGTTAAATAAGAATAGAAAACAAGATTTTAAGAAAATTCAATATCAGTGTTTATTTAATCTTTGCAATAAAGAAAAGAATTGAACAGCAATACTAAGTTTATATTTTTGAAAAAATTGTAAAACAATTAAATTTTAAAGATAAACTTCTAACAGAATTTTAAGAAGGAAAGTACTAAACAACCAAAAGTTTCCTCTTATATCAAATGATTTCAGAATGAATGCAGTCATTTATATCAAAACATCATAGTATTTAAAAAAAATAATTCGAAATAAAAACCAACGTTTTTATATGGTGGCAAAGTTTATTAAAAAAATTATTAAAATATTAGTTAAAAGTGGTCGCAAATATCTAAATATTGCATTGTTAGGCAAATAAGAACGGTTCCCAAAATTTCAGAGCTCTAGCTTGCTGGGAAGTTGGTTAAATTAACAATAGACAATTTGATGACACACTGATACACATACATACAGACACACATCAAGTGAAATACATAACAACGTTAAAACTTAATAAAATTAATTAACCCGGTAAATTAAATGGTTGGAATACAGTTTAGTCAAACCACTCTTGGAGACAGGAATTGTTTGGCGGTATTTTGCCAAATTGGTCCGCGAAGCGGACTTAACATTCAGCCAAAAAAAAAAAATTCGCCAAGTTTGGCAATTATTCAAATTGCCCCAAGTGATTGGGCTAAACTGCATTATTTAAAAAAATATGAGTTAAAACTTGTCGCAAACGTCTAAATATTGCATTGTTAGGCGAGTACGAACAATTCCCAAAATTTCAAAGCTCTAGCTTGATGGGAAGTTGGTTAAATTAACGATCGAAAATTTGATGACACACACACACACCAAGTGAAATTCAGAAAAACGTTGTAAAATTAAGGAAACCCTCTAAAAACTTATCCCTTCATATATTTTTATTCTTATTATGTTCAAAATCAGGAAAATCTAGAAAAATAGCGATGTTCAAGGCTTTGGAGTCTGGAAGCTAACAATTTCAATTACGAAATTACAGTGAATAAATGCTATGAATTCATGGGAATTATTTCATGTTTATGCAAAAAAAAAATTTTTTCATGAAACAGCACTAGATATTTTTTGAAATATAACTGATTCTCCATGAATTTAACTATCACAAGATGAATCGTCAGTAAGTGTAACCTGAATGTATAACTCATGTTTAGATACACAATTGTTTTTTGCCTTTATTATTTTTTTCTGTTTTAATATTTTCAATAGCAAAGCAAAAACATATTTTTATAAAAGTAAAGAAATCATCAGATTGATTTCATGAGTAAACTTTTTTTGCAGCAAGTTTAAATTGTATGAACTTTTCATCATAAACAAAGCAAAACATAGTCTATTATGAAACTATACATGGCAATGTAACATTTGCAATAAAAGACCCTCAACATATTCAAATTTCTTACCTAACAACCACAATATATTAGGTGATTTTGAAAAATCTTACCATCGGAGTACTATAGAATTGAACCTTATGAACTCGTTTGTATTTTTCTATTAAGTCCTACCACTTGATGTCCCTCCCCCATTTAATTTAGGTGTATTTCCTCTGTGCTAAACAATGATCCTGTTTTTTGTCTGGTTTCTTTCCAAATGATAATTTTACCAAGTTTTTGCTGACTTGAATGAAAATTTAGAAAAAATTAATCAAAGAGGATGTGTGCGAGTGAATAATAATATTCAGTATTGAGGTATTGTGCAGAAATAAGTCAAATATGCCAATTTGGCATACAAAATGCAAGTTGCGGCTTTACTGGAAAACTATCAACTAATTAGCTGACAGAATTTAAAAAACTGTACAGAAGTAAATCCAGCCTTTTGACTTGAACCATTTGGTAAGAGGTTTAGTTAATTTACAAAGTGGTTCAATTAAATTTTATTAATATTGTACAATGAGATACTATAAATAAAATCTCTTAATATGTAATGAGAGAAGAACTTTCTTTTTAAATTATCATAGTATCTAAACATTCAGAAAAGTGGTTCTTCAGATTTAAATACATGATGACAGGAGCACCTTATGTTTTAAACTTTCATATTACTTAACAATTTAAAAAAACTTGTTCACATTTAATATGCAGTATTCCTTGTTTTTATTACATAATATTCATATAAAGAAAGCCTGCTATCAGATTTGGTATCTGATTATATTTTTAAAATTTCTGTAAATTTATAGATAGGGAAGGAGAGAAAATATTTTTAGTTAAAATTTGACAAGAAAATTTTTGTACAAGAATTTTTTTTATGTGAAACTTATTTAACTGATTTTAAATATTTTTTTAGTCGTCTCCATAATATTCGAATGAATAACGTGGATTATTTCAATAACAGTTTTTATGCTATCATTTATTTGAAGTTTCTACAGGTAAAAATTTTTTTTTAATTGCTTTTAAGTAAGCGAACGAAATTCTATCAATAATTTTTAATAAAATAAATAAAAATTAATTAAATTGCGACACACACAATAAGATTAATGAATACCTAACTTTAGTTTACTCTAAAACGTTTTCCAGTCATTTCATCACTTTTATCTCTACAAATATTTTAACACATAAAATGTCATAAAAAATGTATTTTATTACATAAAATATCGAAAACATTCAAATTTTCATACTTCAAGACGTATATTGTTTCAAATTTCTAATGTAATTTGTAACAAGGTACTGATTTTGCTTCGTCAATAACATAAATAAAATTACGAAACAGTCTCGTTTAAGAATTAAAAAACAGTGAAAATCACAACTAAGTAAAGATATTTATAAAAAATAAAGCTTCGTGAGCAGGAGAATCATTTAATATACAATCAATATTTAACGATTATAATCATGAAGAAATACTTGAAAAGCAAGATTATTCTCCTATATATGGACACATTTTCTAAAGTAATTTTTTTTTCCTGTTCCAAAAACTGCAAAAAATGTTTTTTGCTTTAAAATGATCGAACTTACACTTACATAGATAATGCATGTAACAAATAATTTTTAAAATCCCCATTCATTTCCCCTTTATTCGTATAAAAGACCACAATTTCAATTTCCAAAAATCTAATTGTGAAAATATTGTGTTCAGATTATCGTGTATATTTATAAACCGGTTTACTTTATGCAAAGTTAAAGTTTAAGCTCCTGTAACAGAAATACGCAAACTTAAATCTGCTATGTTTCGAACACTTTAGCTTTGTTGATTGCTTGATTTTCAATGGCAACAAACACCATTATCCAACCAGTTCTAGGCCCCAGTAGCCTAGTGATCATGATCGCTTACTTGCGGCTAGTAGTTTTCGTCGAGTGGTAGGTTTGAGCGTTGACTATCCGCGTAGCTGGGGCTGATACATGTTAAATATGTTGAGGCTCAGTGTGTTGAATTTAGGAGATTGAGTAACTTGCTAGTATCGTCCTCATCACTTGACAGAGATTCAAAATTACGAGATTCGTTACCGATATTCCTCATGTTTCTTCTATTGTGATGTTAATCCCCCCCCCCCAACAATGTATTTTTTAGTTGTATTTTTCTACCCAACTTGAAGGAAAAAATATTAAGTAATTATATTTATTATAACAATATTAAGATAGACATACCCTCACAAATATTTTGTTATATTAGTTTAACTGTATTACTTAACTATATCATTTGTACTCATAATATTTTATGAGAGAAATTGTGTACTTTTTTGAAAGCATCCTGTAATGTTTTGACATTTTTTAAAATTAAAATTTAATTAAATCTTTGAATTCATGCGAGCAACCGAACTATCTCAGTTATTAAATTACAGTATTTTGTTTTAGAAAGCTGGCAACAATAACTAATAATGATCAATAAACATACGGTTTTTTTTCTGAGTTTACGCCAGCTTACAAATATTTCGACTTAAAATAGATGTATTTTTATAATTTTGTAGGAAATAAAATAACCGTAAAACATGTTTAAAAATACGTTTCAAAGTGGATTTTTATCAATTCTTTATAGTGTTGGAAGTAAACCATTACAAATTTGGGATAAAAAGGTTTGCTAATTTTTTTTAGAATAAATATTTCTATGAGAGAATTTTTATTTTTGTGTTTTTATTCATTGCGATATCTATTTAGGTTGCTCATAGATTAATTTCTGGAACATATTTAGCCTGATAAATCTGTAAAGTTTGTTTTAAGGACTTCGCACTATGAGACAACGACAGATGCAATTTTTAATGTTATTCTGTTAATAACTTATAAGCTTTTAACGTTTGAGTTTTTAATAACACAGAAGCCCTTAACTCTTTGCACTCCATTGTCGCTTCTGTAACAGCTCCTATTTTTGCTTACTTGAACCCTTGCATGAATTGCTGCATATGTTTATCACTGCAACTTCTAACAAATAGGGGTTAAATTAGTGAATTTTATGGGGTGGCTCCTTCGGAAGCCCGTGGCTCGGAGACCCGAGATTTCTTCTTTCGTAGAGGAGGCATGCGGCGGCCGATCTCCGTGGATAAATTAGTGAATTTTATGATAGTTTACCCTAGAAACCCCACATGTATATGAGTGATTGTTTACAAAAAGTACATCACACTACTGATGAATGAATGGTATGAATTTATCATATCTCGTTCTATATTGTAAAACAAAGTTTTTTAAAGTTTGACTTTTATTGCTAAAATTTTATCACCTCATATTTAATTTCAGGCTCAGATAGTCTGTCGGGAAAGAATGATATCTGGTTGGGGAAAAAAAAGCATAAGCTGTGATGTATTGTTTTGAAAGAAGGCTTTCAGAAGTACTGGCAATTATTCCAAACTTAAAAAAATATGAATGAAACAGATTATATAATTGCAAAACTCTCTCTCTCCCCCCCTTTTTTTGTTGCCAAATTCAAAGCAAGCTATCTTACTTTAAAATTGCCAAGTTGCTTTTATGTTCAATATCAGTCTCTTCACAAAATTGTTTAAAACATGCCGCTAGAAGCATAAAGCTACTAAAATATATATAATTGTTGATAATATTGACTTCAACAGCAATAAACATGGAATCACAAGCTGTATTAATGGTATTTGATGAAATGTGTGCATTGCAACCAATTCTCAAAATACTTCTCTTGAGTAGCTGTCTCAAACAATTCTGTGTACATTATTGACAGCTCTTTGGTTACATTCATCAAAATTTTAATCATATTATCTGCCAATAATACTAAAAATTTTTGAATTTAAATTATTTTCTGACACAACACAAAACAAGTAATTTGATAAAATTTCTGAAGTTTCTGTTTCAATAAACTGCAAGTTTAAAATCTTATGGTGAATACCATTTTTAATATCAAAATATTTTGCTAAAACCGGGTTTAATTTTATTTCCTTGTGGTTTGACGTACCTGATAGAACAAGTACAAATGATAACTTGCATTTAATTCTCTCATTAAGAAATTTTGCATAATGAAATTTTTAAAATTTGTTATTATAGACTATACTTTTAACATTCTGAGTATGAATTATAGTATGGAAAGGGAAATTATCTACCATAATTGCTAATTTTTTCATTTGATCTAAAATTATCAATTTTTAAAGGAATGAAGTTAGCTTGGAAGTTGAATCTGTTACAATCAGAGGTATTTTATATTCATTAGTATCAATATGTTTTGTTATTGAAATTCATCTAGTTATCAGGATAGAGAATTCTCCATTGTAGATTATGCATTTAACCACAGAATTGTCTTTTTTTTTTTTTATCTGTAATTAATTAAAACTCCATTTTAAATTTGCATTAAAGCAATTATGCCGCTTTGAACCATTTGCATTTCATGCTAAAATTTTTTTTATTTTATATTTGCACTGATAATACTTAATAAAAGATTAAAGTGTTAAATAAGTAAGTCGATGGAGTAAAATTGTTTTAAAATTAAAAGAAAAATCCATGTTTCATTTAACAATATTTTTTTGATATTACTTACTTTTGGAACCTTTTTCATTTGACTTTATTTATAGTATTTGAGAGTAAATAATATATTTTTTTAAAAATTTCATTAAAACTATACCCAATCACTTTAGTTTGTTTGCTTTTAGGGAATTTCTGCAATAGAGCAAATATTGTTTAGTACTCAGTAGAATTTTGCTTTCCTGTTATAAACAACTAAGTGCATTCTGAGTCAATGTTACAGCATACACACAGTCACATACATGCCTAACACCACGACTTTAAACTTACGAAACTTTAAAAGGTTGCATGAAATTACCATTATAATTTTTATATTATTTATAGTATGAAGAGGTATGGTTCATGGAAAAAGTGTATAAGTGTATAAAATTCCCTAAAAGAGTCAATTGGTTACCTTAATCTTACTATAAATACTGTTCAGTTTAGGCAACTTTTATTTGGTGGCCAACTCTCTATATCTGTAAAGTAAAAGTTTTTTACACTCCATTTTCATTTTTTATTTTTTTACAAAATATTAATGATTTTACATGAGAGATGGTATCCTCTTTGTTTTTTTTTAAAAAAACTTTTGAGCCTTTGCATGTCTCTTTCCCATTTATCGGGGATGGGGGGGGGATGCTATTTTACAATATTTGCCTTGCACATGATCACATGTGGCAATAAAGGCTAAATCTTTATGATTCCTAATGAGTAATGGTAATAAATATTAAAATATAATTTCTCTTATACATTTCATACATTGTGTTTGTTTATATTTTGACTGTCTCCATTTTGATTTGGAACATTGTGATTCTTTTCTATCAATACATTTTTGATATTATTACATTTTTTTTGTATTATTAGACAAATTTTATGTAAAATTTTATTCCTGTGAAACTAGATAGCATTTTTTTTAGTTAGCAAGCTTTAAAAAAATTTAAGTACCTTTTGTGTCATAAAGGTGCATTGTAAACATTGACATTTGATTTAATATTTTTTTTAGGTTCGGAATGGACACATTAAAAGAATAACTGACAATGATATACAGTCATTAGTATTAGAAATTGTTGGAAACAATGTGAGGTAATTTTAATATACGTTTATTCATCTGTGATTCGCCATACACTTACATTTGATGGTGAATTTCACTTGGCAACAGTGCCAAGTGGGATCTCCTTTACAAATGGTTGCTAAGCTAAGATTGAGCATCTTTGAAAGGAGTGAGTAGGCTTATTTAGGAATAGAGGAAGCTACAAATATCACAGTATTGCCATCAACTGCATAAACAATTTCATGCTTCCTTAGCAGTGTAGAGACCTTACTTTTGAGATGACCCATAAATTGGAAAAAGTGTTCAAATATGCATTTATATTCATTGGCTCAAATTTAAATTTCAAAAATCCGATTATGAGAAAC
This sequence comes from Nephila pilipes, assembly GCA_019974015.1. NCBI lineage: Eukaryota > Metazoa > Arthropoda > Arachnida > Araneae > Nephilidae > Nephila > Nephila pilipes. The sequence goes on along the minus strand of BMAW01125061.1, from coordinate 20,740 downwards.
TGTATAATTTTAAATCTGAAATTCAATTGTAAAATGTTTGTAGCTATTCCAGTGTTCACAATTTGATTCACTTTTGTTTACATTTTGTAATATAAATAATGCAAAATGAATTTTAAATATTGAAAATTAACATTAAATAATTTTTTCATGATTCTATTCATTACTTTCAGTATGAAAGGAAATGTCTGGAAAATTTTTAATTGTTGATATATAATGAAATATTTTGAGGATAAATATTTCATTTATATATCAACAATTCCTGTCACTCATCCATGAGGAGAAATTTTACCAAGATTAATGTAAGATTTTTTTTTAAATGATGCAGCAATGTTTAATACTTCGAAATAGAAACATGGTACAATCAAGTGATTTAATTGAACAACCTTGTTTGAAGTAGATAAACAGGATACATTGTAACCAAACATGTGTACATGTTATAAACATGATACATATATTAATTGAGTTACAATTCAAAAAGTAACCAAAGCAAGTTCGATGCCAATATTGATACTAAAATCATATTTGCTTAGAATTGTACACATAAATAGTTTGTGTTTCTAAATTTATTCAAAATATCTCATTTTAACTATTAACAATTAGTTGTAATACCATTTTAAGTGTTTTTAATTTGTAATATTAATTAAAATAAAACATACTTTGAATTATAAAAGATTTCCACTCTGTGTTGAGATTATTTAAGTATTTTTATTACTATATGGCCGTTAATTTTGTCTTCTGTGATTAAAAAAGGCAAATAAATCAATCAGCAAGAATAAAAGCAATTGTTAGTAATATTTTCTTAATAGTTATTAATTATGTATATAAAAAAAAGTACAACTATTGAGATTAACCTCTCTGTCAAGGGTTTAAGGTCTATTTACTTTGACTTTGTAAAGTAATAACAAGAGAAATAAAACTATCAAAATAAGTAAAAGCTTCAAACATTAGAAAAATAACTATAATACAAATCCTATGTATGCCCCATAAATTGAAGAAACAACATGCTTAACATAAAGAATATATATATATATATATATACTGAAAATTTATGAAAGAATAATTTAAAATATTTAAAAAGACAAAAATCCAGATGAAATGTAAAAATGAAAGAAAAAATAAATGAAAATATGGAACCCAGCAAGTCAAAAAGCAATATCGGGCTGAGGACCGAATAAGCAGGGTTAAACTAGTTTAATGGTACCAAATCCCTTTGCGACATGGGAGAGAAATTTTATATATTTATATAAAATTTCTCTCTAAGTGTAGCGAAGCACTTGTTTCCTTGCTAATAACAAAATGACAGTTCCAATTATAATACTATTTTGTAAGATGAGCAAGATTGCAGATAAACTAATGTTATGGTAAGACAATTGCTAAAATAGAATGAAATTTTAAAAAAATATATTAGAATGGTTAGCTATACTCTGTGTTTAGTATATATTCAAATGCCCTAGGACTCCTTCTCTCTTTCTAATATATATATGTGTGTGTGTTTTTAAGTAAAATTCTTCTCCCTCCTCACAACTGTTTTACTTTTGTCCTTTTTCTTTAAATCCAGAAAAAAATGAATATAACTTCTTTTGTAATGTTTCAAAATTTTGTTATTTAAATGATTTATCATAAATGTAGTAATTTTAATATTAATGTTGCAACAATTATTTAACCAAATGAACATTCTGGAACCTATTTCTTTGAAACAAATATTTAAAAATTTGATACAGATGTGCGTAACTTATATTAATGTTATGTTTTTTAATTTCAGTACTGCTTACATAACTTGTCCAGCAGATCCTCGTAAGACACTGGGTATAAAATTGCCCTTTCTTGTTCTTATTGTAAAAAATTTGAAAAAATATTTCACTTTTGAAGTACAAGTAAGTACATATGTTAATAAAGTATTTCAATTATTTTTTTTTTCATTAAATTTTTTTTTTAGAAGTACTGAAACAATATTAAAATAGACATAATCCCCAAAAAGCCCAGAGTACAATTTGATGGGTATAATGTGCTTATTGTGAAGTGGGAACAATATTAGCTTTTTTTTTTTTATGATTCCTTTTTAAATATTTCTGATATGGTTGATAAATTTTTAAAGAATCTTAATTTCAATTAAAAAGTTCTTAAAATATATATCTTATTCATTAATTTGAAAGTATTTGTCTACTATCAAATCTACTCTGTTGATTATATCCTTCAAAAAGTTTTAGGGTGCTTCACTGATGTGTGGAGGGAGCCTTAAGTATGCTCCTGCATTTTTTTTTTTTCAAATTTATTTTTGGTGATATTTTTTGAAAATCCCATTCACCATTTTCCCATGTTTTCCAGCTGATGTAACAATTTTTTCCAAAACATAGTTCACTCAAAGAGGCACATATTAATAAGTTTTTTTAACACAATTTAATTTTTTTTATATTGGTTGAAAAATAATGGAATCACATGAGTTATTACCAAACCAAAATTATTAGATTTATGTACTTAAATTATTGGGAGAAATCTTAGATATATTTGATGAACAAGATGTGAAGTTCAATCTTCACAAATTGCCTTTGCAAGAAAATGCTGTGATAACTCATTCACTTAAAATACATTCAGTTTTTTGTTCTAAACAATGAATATTTTGATATCATTAATCTGTAGCGCAATGCTGTTTAGAAAAGGAAGGGTAAAAGAAAATATGCGTTATAGGAGTTTTTACATTTCTATGAAGAAAGAGTAGCTCAAGGTTACTGACTCATGAATTATAAAAATAATCATAAAGTAATATGTTGTCAACAACTTATGTTATTAAATACAGTTTATAATTTGATAGTTTTTAGCAGCATGGCAAAGAGTTAGGAATTATTAAGTCGATGACAGCCAGCAGATTTTCTTAATTTTATTTACACCTCATCATGGTAGCTAAGCAACTTGAGAGTGAAATAATTGACTATATATTGATGGAGGAAGTATGCTGTTGGTCTTTGCATAACAAACTGTTTTGAGAAGTGGTATATGTGTATGAAATTGTAAATGACATAGTAATGCATTCAAATTGGAATGTATAAAAAAAGTATTTGTAAAAATATAATGAAAATGTATTATTATAAATGAAACAAAACTTCACTACATTATAACTTCTCCAGTTTGCAGAGTAATATATGATTAAATCTGTTCAATTACATAATTCATATGTTAAGAATATGTTTTTACATTTTGGCACAAATTGCTACAAATAATTTACTTATATGTCCATGATATAGAAAATTTTAATCCCTTTCAGTCAGTTTCCATTTTATTGTTCAATCATTTGTAGAAGAAAAGATATGTGTATTGTTACATGTTACTATGACTCCCTATTATTATGAACATTTGCAACCATTTAAAGTCAGCCTGTCAGGAAGTACAGTTGAGTGAAAATTCTGCATTTTAAAAATCAAGTCATGCAACTTCTTGATCTATTTTGCTTCATATTGTAATTTACATTTAATGGAGTTTCTTTTTTTTTTTTTTTTTTGTTGAGATTGTTATATTTGTTCATTGTTCTTTTTAATAAAATTGCATTTCTATTCCTAACGAATCATTAAAATATATGTTTGATACATTCAAAAATATTAAAAATCGAGGAATTTCAGTGAGCTGGCATAAATGTTTTAAGAATAATCACTTCTCAAAGTAGATTTGTGGCCATAATGATCACTTTGGTCATTCTGCTGTTAAGGGTTCCAGGACATGAGAGGGAAACTAAAATACCGAATTTAAGACTTCCTTTTTGTGAGGTTTATATTTTAAATATTATTCATAGAGCTAAGGAATTTTGTGTTCCTAATAATGATATTTTAATCATTTTATTGATCTATAAAAGTATGTTTTGGGTCAAAAAGTTTCTCTTTGTTTTGAAAATGGACATGATTATTCAGATATATTTGCATTTAGGAACCATTTTTAAAAATAATATTCCATTATTGTACAAAATATTTACTCCTCATTTGGAAAATAATACACAAAATTTAGTAAACCAACTTTTTAAATGATATTACTGTATATTTTCTTTGAAAAGTTATAAAACTTCATAATTTAAGAAATTTCAATTTTTTTTTGCTTTTTTTTATACAAAAAATTATTTCTTAAAACTTAGGTGTTAGAGAATAAAATTTAGATTCTCTATGTGATTAAAGTAACCTTTATAGTAGCATTAAAAAAAATTGGAATCATATTGTGCAATGGGTGTCTTTAAAACGGTAAGTAAATGCAAATAAATCTCTAATATCATGTCCATATTGACTAAGAGAGAAAATAAACCTTTCTGACAAAAAGTTACTTTTATAGCTCTGTAGGATGATTAAAATATTATTATTAGGCCCATAAAAAATAGCTCTACTAATAAATTGAAAAGATATATATGGCTAAAATGAGGAGTCATATATGTAATATTTCTAAATTTCTGCATGTTCTGGTACCCTTAAAAAGCACTTGAGCAGGGTTGAATCAGCTGAAGGATAATTCAAGATGAAGCTTGTGAATGTAACAGGTCAATTGAAAAGTCCCCCGGCCTGACACATAGATGGCACTACTAGAATTAAATCCATGTTTTTTAGTTAGCCCTAACCCTCAAAAGATGCGTGTATAAATTTGACAGCTGTCAGATCATTAGTTTGTGAATTATAGCATTTTGAGTGAAGCAACTTTTGTTATTGTGAAAAAAATGGATAAAAAGGAATTTCGCGTGTTGATGAAATATTGCTTTTTGAAGGGAAAAAATACAGTTGAAGCAAAAACTTGGCTTGATGCCGAGTTTCCAGACACTGCCCCAGGAAAATCAACCATCAAGGATTGGTATGCTAAGTTTAGACGTGGTGAAATGAGCACCGAAGACGGTGGACGCCCAAAATAGGTTGTTACCGACGAAAACATTAAAAAAAATCCACAAAATGATTTTAAATGACTGTAAATTGAAATTGAATGAAATAGCAGACACTCTAAAGATATCAACTGAAAGTGTACATCATATCATTCACGAATATTTGGGTATGAGAAAGCTCTGTGCAAAGTGGGTGCCGCGCTAGCTCACTTTTGACCAAAAATAACGACGAGTTGATCGGAGCAGTGTTTGAAGATGATCAAGCGTAATAAACCCGAGTTTTTGCATCGATATGTGACAATGGATGAAACATGGCTCCATCATTTCACTCCGAAGTCCAATCGACAGTCATCCGAGTGGACTGCACACGATGGACCCGCTCCAAAGCGTGGGAAAACGCAACAGTCGGCTGGCAAGGTTATGGCGTCTGTATTTTGGGATGCGCATGGAATAATTTTCATTGACTACCTTGAAAAAGGAAGGACCATGAACAGCGAATATTACATAGCGTTATTGGACCGTTTGAAGGACGAAATCGCCGAAAAACGGCCGCATTTGAAGAAAAAGAAAGTGCTGCTTCACCAAGACAATGCACCGTGTCACAAGTCAGTGAAAATGATGGCAAAAATCCATGAATTGGGCTTCGAATTGCTTCTTCATCCACCGTATTCTCCAGATCTGGTCCCCAGCGACTATTTCCTGTTCTCTGATCTCAAAAGAATGCTTGCTGGGAAGAAATTTTTGTCGATTGAAGAGGTGATCGCCGAAACTGAGGCCTATTTTGAAGCAAAGGACAAATCGTACTACAAAAATGGTATCGAAAAGTTGGAGGGTTGCTATAAACAGTGTATCACCCTTGAAGGGAATTATGTTGAATAAAAAAAATCTAATTTTGCCAAAAAAATGTGTTTTACTATGGTAGGCCGGGGACTTTTCAATTGACCTATTATTCTATTAAACCTACAGTCACTTAATGGCCTGAGGTAAGTTAGGGGTGTATGACTCTTGAGTTTTCCTGAGTAGCTTTCCTCCCTTCTTTCACTTTATGTCTAGGTAATAGGTGTACATTTGTAGTAATTGTTTACATGATATAGTGCTAGTAAATTAATGATTATTTGGTCCAACTTAGCCAAATTGGTTTGTTTACCAATCAATGCCACTACTAAATGTGTTCAAACACTTAGTATTTTAACAGGAAAATTCATCTTGTAAACAAATGCTTGTATTGGAGGTATTGATATTAGAAAATGCCAACGTGTTTGGTCTGTGTTATTTACTGCAAATTGAAGATTTCCCCCCATCCAAAATAAAGGCGAATACTTTTTTTGCAATGTTATCAAAATATGTGCAGTTAAAAAAAATTAAATTTCTTTAATATCTAGTCCATATTAGAAAATCATTTCAGATTAGAATTACATGCATTTAATACTCATTTGCAATGAAAAAAAAAAATTCTTGATATGTTGATTAAGATTACCTTAATTGTAAAGGCTTTCTCCTCTTACCTTTGTAATCAAAATAATTGTAGTTTATTTCACTGTGAGGATTTTGAAAGACATGTTATTTTTGTTGTGTTTTAGTTTTGCTTGATATTTCAAATATCCTGCATATCGGTGTGAAAAAAAGCAAGGTGCTTGATTCAGTCAACACATCTGGGGTACCTTTTTATGTTCATTTGTTTATTTCAATCCTTTGATCAGCTTCAGATTTTACTGTATATTAAATATTTTTAATTGAAATCTCTTTTACAAAAATATATGTATTTGTTACATATTTTGAAATTGCTGAAGTTAAGTAAGCAAAGAGTATTTACCTTTTATTGAAACATGTTTTGCTTGTTAGAAATAATTAAAAGTTCTTAATTACTTATATTATAAATTTTTTTTATAGAAATACAGAAACGTTATAAAATAACTTTATTCATGTATGTTTGTTACAGGTAGTGGATGATAAGAATGTAAGAAGAAGGTTTCGTGCTAGTAATTATCAAAGTACTACTAGAGTTAAACCATTCATATGTACAATGCCTTTGCGTTTAGACGATGGTTGGAATCAAATCCAATTTAATTTGGCAGACTTCACTAGAAGAGCTTATGGAACTAATTATGTGGAAACTCTAAGAGTCCAGGTAAGTGTTTGAATGGGATTGTGAAGGTTAAATGGATTTGTAATTCATCTAGTAAAAAATGGATAGAAATATTATGTTACAATTTTTGTAACATTTCAGAAGGAATTATTCAAAAAAATTTGGAAGTATAATTCAGGAACTGAGGTTTATTTATTTTATTAATTTTTGTTTCTCTGATCACTCAAAATATCATTTGGCTTGTTGTCTAGGATAAATTTAAATGCACTTGAAAAGAAATATATTTATGTACTTATTAAATGAAATTGAAACAAAAGCCTTTTTTAAATATATATTTAATTCCCTGTGAAAATGTATTTTAGATGAGAGATTACAATGAAGATGACATTAAAGATTTAATTATTATTTCATTCTTGGATTAATATTAAACAATTATATTTTTAATTGATTTAATTCATTTTAAATTTCAGTAAAAATTTATGAATTTTTATTAATTTACATAACTTGTTAGAGATAGAACTTTTAAAATTCCTTTCATTAAGAACCTTTGTCTTCAATAAGTTAAGTAATTTGCACTTAATGTGGCAGTCATCTAAAGATCTGAAACTATAGAAAAAACGTACATTTTTGTATTTGTGAAAAGAGAAAAGCAATATATTCTCTACAAATTATGTGGTTGCGGTAGCATAGTCATTATGGTTTCGGATTTGTAGCAGGCGGTATTCATTCAGTCATGGTTTTGATCCTTGGCCGCTAAAGACCCGCTGTGTACCAGGGGCTGATGCACGTTAAATCTGTCGGGGTCCGAAGTCCTCCTGAGGGCATGGTATGGACATTAGGAGAGGGGGTGTCAACTCAGGTGTCGTCCTCGTCACTTGACCGAGGTTCAAAATTACGAGGTCCATCGCCAATAGCCCTCGTGTTGCATCTAGTGTGATGTTAATAAAAACTAAATTAAACTAAACTAAAATCTCTACAAATTATGGGAAACATTTTAACTGATTGTAATGTATATATTTTGTACTTGAAAAATTTCAGTTTTCTTTCTCTCGTTGGGTTTGTCCTTGATTACATAATTTTTTTTTCTTTTTTTTATTATTTAACCATTAAATTTTAATCTTGTATCTCAATTTTCGAGATGCAATTTTCGACTAATAAGTAATTCAACTTATGCTAAAGAGCTATACCTTGTACAATTGTGACTGTGGTAGTGTAGTAGTTAAGTGTGTCTTACAGTGAGCACTACCAACCCAAATTTGATTCTTGATGACTGTAGCTTGGGTAGCTGTTCTTGGGTCAACTTGGCTCTTCTTCCCTGCAGGGTCAATAAAGGAGTACCAAGTTTGCATGGGAAATTAAATGGAAGTCCAATATCAGGCTAGCCATTTGGTTTGAAAATGTAATTAATAATTAACACTCCAGGCCTAAAGGCTACAGAAATGGAGATGGGATTTCTTAGGCCCAGGCAGACTTTAACGTAATTGTAATCTTATACAATAATATTTTCATTGAATTGTCATTCATATAATTAATGTATTTTTCTCATTTTTTTCACTTTAAAATCGATATTAATATTTTATATTAATTATTTTTGTTTTAATATTCTCTTTCTTTAATATTCTCCTCACAAATCCTGCACTCTCCCTCACCTCCCAACTTATTGTTGACTCTGTACAAAAAATATGAAATAAAAATTATTTTCATGACACAACAGAATGTTAAATCATAGCATTTTTTGTGTATTTTAATATTTTTAAAAGCTGGTGTTTAAATAATATTACATACATTAAAATTTATAATTGTATACATTAAAATTTATAATTTTTATTCAATCATTTTATCAAGATTGCACTATATGAAAGTATTAAAAATTTTGAATTTAAAACTTAAATTCAAGGTGGAACTTTAATGAAGAGAATTATTTAAATGAAATTGGATGCAATGAGAAATTTTTTTAAATGTATTTGAATTTAATAGTTTCTGAAAAGATTACGCTTTTTTTCAAAACTTTTATTCATAACTTGTTTGTTATCTTTTTCAGATACATGCTAATTGTCGAGTTCGTAGAGTGTATTTTTCTGATAGATTGTATTCAGAAGATGAATTACCAGCAGAATTTAAACTGTACATACCTGCACATACCAGAGTAAAAGCATCAGCATGATTTCTCCATACATTTTTAAAATCCATACATACATAATTCACAAATGTTGCACATATTTTTTTGTAAACATGATTTTATATCTAATTTTTTTTCCTTGCTTAAATAATAAAAGTTGTTTTTGTACATTGTATATTGTAGAATTTTTTTCTTAGTTTTTCCTAGTATTTCTGTAGCAAAACTTTGAGCTGTTAATATATAAATTTTAGTTTTTGATAAAATTTGGTCAAATAACAGCATTTTAAATGTAATTTTCAATTACTAAAAATACAAGAATGCTTTTTTTGACTCATTTTCAATTTGTTTCTTATACTTAAGGATCAATTAAAGACATTTATTTTGTATTTCTGTAACTTAGAAAATTTAATTTTTATGGCAAGTTTGATGTTTGAAGTTGTTTTTTCTTGACCACTTTTAACTACGGGTAAAAACAGCTCAAAAATTTTTGTCTCTCACTTTTATGTTTTATTGTTAATAATTATTTTTCATTCCCAAAAACTATTTCTCCATATAAGAACTTTCAAAATTAAAAGTTTCAAGCACTTTGAATTTTAATTTTTCTTTCATTCTGCATTGTTAGATGTATCCTGTCTAAATTTAATGTTAAGAAAGTACAATTGGCAAAGAAAGTTAGATAAAATAATTTTAACTGTGAAAGAATAGTGATTATTATAATTTTAAAATTCGTTGAAATGTTATTCTCAATAATTCCAAATGATAATCTCAGGGAAAATACAAGTAAATGATGATACAGCAGATTACAATTTACGAACTTTTTTCTATAAACTGCATTTTAAGTATCATACGTAAAAATCTCTAAAAAATATGTGTTATTTTATTTATATGACATCAGTAAGGAAGTCAAAATCAAAACTATCATTCCATATTTGAACTTCTTTCTTCTTAACCTTTAGTTAGTTGATTTCTGAGGTACTTCAGGAAATATTCTTCCTTGATGTCACTAAAGATCTGCCGTGTAACTGGGGTGAATGCACGTTAAACCTGTTAAGGTTCAAAGTCCTCTTGGTGTGGTGTTGAAGTTAGGAGAGGAAGGTGCCAGCTCAGACATCAATCCTCGTCTCTTAACCAAGGTTCAAAATTACGAGGATCGTCGCCTATAGCCCTTGTGTTGCTTCTAAAGCGGTGTTAATAAAACCAATCAATCATTCGGCACATGCTATCAATTCCCACCCGAGACTGGAGGATGGTATGAATCTTCATAGATTTTGCTATTGCACATTCTAAAGTGACCTCAATAGCATAGTAGTCACGGTTGCAGACTCCTGGATGGCGTTGTTTTCCTCGAATCGGAGGTTCGAACCCTGATGCCACTAATGGTGCAGCATAGCCAAATCTGACTATTGCACCATAAAGCTTCAATCATACACACACCTGATGTCACTAAAGACCCGCTGCATAATGGGGCTGATGCACACAAAATCTGTTGAGGTCCTGAATCCTCCTATTGGTGTGGAAGTTTTTAGAGAAAGGTAATAGCACAGGTGTCATCCTCATCACTTGATCGATGTTCAAAATTACGAGGTCTGACGCCAATAGGCCTCTTGTTACTTCTAGGGCAACGTTAATAAAATCAATCAATCAATATAAAAGTAGAATTTATAACATTTTCGTAAAAAATGGAATTAGAATAAAGACTAATTTAAAAAGGCTTTTTCTATCAGAACATCATTTTAAATTAAGGATTTAGAATATATGTGTGCTGGATGTACAGCATAGATTTAAATAAAGAAGAAAAAAAGTTATCTTTCTTAAAATAAAGATTAGATACTTTTTCAAAAAACCATCATTGTTTCACCTTGTTTTGAAATAGCGTATATAGCCCTTGTGTTGCTTCTAAGTGAAAATTTGTAAATTCTTTTGATGAGTTTAATTTTAACAATCATGTAAAGAATGAAATTTAATAAGGTTTTCTTATCTCCCAAATTAAGAATGTTGTAAGTTTAATTATTATAATGCTACTATCAAAAATTATTTTTCTAATTCACAATCAGTAGTAAAATTTATGTATATATATATTGACTTGGTGTATTGTAAAGCAAAAAGAAATAAAAAAAAAATGGAGAGAGGAGATTCCTTCTTCAAAATTTCAACTTACAAAATCGATTAACCTTTTTCAAAATTAATAACAATTTCACTTTAGATCTCCATTTATAAGTTTTAAAAGCTTTTTCAAAAAAGGGAAAGAGGATATCAGAAAGACAATATCTGGCAAAAAATAAATATTGGGGAACTTACATTTAAAGGTTTAAAAAAAATAGATCATTAGATGAAATATTTTATATGTACTGTTTCAGTTAATTCAATAGATTTATTTCACTATCCATAATCAACATTTTTTTTAGGGGGGGGGGGGATGTTGATTATTGAATCAACATTTATTAATCACTGAAATATCTCATTTTATATGAAAAAACTTGCCATTGGCAGTTGAAAGAAGATTTTCAAGTTTTGGTATGGTAGAATATCCATAGTATATAAATATCACTAGAATTATAAAAATATGCGTTGCATCGTTTATCGAGTCATTTGCTTCTATTTTCAGTACATTTATTTTCAATCCTAAGCCTAGCTAATTAAATTTTATATAATATATTTGCATAGAAATTTGTGGTTTTTTGCTAGCCGTTATAATTGGATCACACATTTACTTACCGCTTTGATTGACCTTTGAAAAATATTGCAGAATATGTTGATTATATAAGTTATTTAGCTTCTTACTTGGATCTGAAATTTAATTTAAAGCTTAGTCGAATAAAAATGGAATAATTTATTCCCCCCCCCCATTTCTTTATTTATCCTTTTTATCGGACAGCGATAGTTAAATCAAATTAGATAAAAAAAAAATAGATTTATATATTCATATAAATTTCTCTCTCTCTTTTTGAAGCTAAAACATATGTATAATGGTGTAGTAGCTAGTTCTAAGTGGGCCCTGTATCAAAATTTCTTTGGGGCCTTTTTTTGGAAAATAAATAAAATAATTTTTAATAAGATTTAGCTTTGAAAAACTTTTTGAGTTGTTGCAATTGCCAACGGAAGGGTCAAAAATAATAAGTATGCTATTATAACAGCTAGAAAACTGGAGTCTTGGCTATTGAAATTTATTAACAATAGTTCTGCAAACTTGGTAGTATGACTTTTCTGAATTTCAGACCTCAAATAGCTATTTAGAAAAACAATCTTCAGAAGAAAAACTTAAGTGGATCACTATTGACGGTTTCTAAAACATGTGTGGAAAAAAGGCTCATGTATCAAAGGCTGTGGAAAATAATGGTAACTCAAAATTATTAATCGTACATTGCATCATTCCTCAACGATCTCTGAACAGAAAAAGCTTAGATAGTCAGAAGTTTTAAAGCTACACAACTGTTAATTTATTGAATCACATGTGCCCTGTCATCGTCAATTTTGCGAGTTTATTGAAGAGATTGGAGAAAATGACTTACCACATTATACTGCAACAACCTTTGGCTTAGTGGCGGTAAAGTTCTAACGCGATTTTTTGAGCTCCGAGAAATAATCGAATTTTGTTTTGAACGAAAGGGCTGAATTCCCGTGACTGAGTTGCAAAACAATGTGTGGTTACGAAAATTACCATTTTATGTAGATTAAATTAAACATATGTATGTGCTTAGTATAAAACTAAAAGAGAAAACCAGCTTTTGTCTGACTGATACACTCATATTAAGTTATTTCAGCAAAAAAATCACGTAGCCTAGTGGTCATGGTTTCGGATTCGCGGCCGGCGGTTTTCGTTCACTCGCTTTCGATCCTTATCCGCTAAAGACCCGCTGTGTAGCCGAGGCTGATGCACATTAATTCTGTCGGGGCTCAAAGTCCTCCTGTAGGCGTGGTGTGGACGTTAGGCGAGAGGATGCCAGCTCAGGTGTCGCTCTGGTCGCTTGACCGAGGTTCAAATTTACGAGGTCCGTCGCCAATAACCCTCGTGTTGCTTCTAGTGTGACGTTAATAAGAACTAAACAAACTAAATTAATTTTCAGCGAGCGTTTCGATATTTTTAAAGTAAAATATTGAATTTTGTATGAGTTTCACTCACGCAATTTTATCAGTTGCATAAATTTGCTTGTGGCTTTTTTTTTTTTTTCGATGTCGGGAAAAATATCCAAAACGAATTATACAAAAAAAAAAATTAATAAATCCAAGTTAACTGATGAGAATTGAAGTCGCTGCTGATAATTTTCCTTAGTGCATGTGATCCACAATTGCTAACAAATGCCAGTGGAAATTTACAGCTACATATTGTTTAGTTTCATTCTATGAATTATTTATGTTTATGAGTGTACTTATTGTAAGTTTTAGGATAAATTTTAAATAATTAATTATAGTTAAAATTTTCTGTTTTATTATGCATATCAGTTATTGCTTTTCTTAATTGGTTTGAATGATTTATTTACATTGAAAATTTTACAATGTAATTAAAATAAATTGCGGATTGGTCGTGCCCACTGGCCATAGTTTGGAGAACCTTGCTTTAGGTGATTGAAACTAAGGCTAGTGGTAGAAGGGAGCTCACATATCATATATATATATATATATATATATATATATATATGATTTTCCAGCTAATTATTAAATAATAAATTTTATTTTCCATTGTACTGTAAAACCAGTTCCACCGATATTCGATAGATGGCACCATGAAGCAGCGTCATGGGATAGCTCATGCAGCGCCACCTATTCCAGAACAAAACTCAGTGACCTTTCGTTCTCGTTCTCTCTTTCCTCTACATTCCACTTCTCTTCTCCCTTGCATTACCCGCATCGGAAGTAAACTCCGATTGCCAGAGCGCGTTCCAGGACCCTTCGCCGGTAAGGGTTAAACGAGGCAGCCATCTATTTTGCTCGGATGAACTGGTCAATTCGTCATCATCATTATAAATACTTTTCACTCTCCATCTCTCATAATAAGCAAGTAAAGCTACTGCGAGCCTCTTCATTGAATTTCTACAAAAACCACATGTAATCCGGTAATGGAATTAACCCCTAGACAGCCCTTTGCTTAAGAGCCAACCATCGTAGATTCGAAATATATATATATATGTGTGTGTGTGTGTGTGTGTATGTATGGAAAGATTTACGTGCTCCTTTCATTTTAGGATATATAGTGTAGTCGTTATAAAATACTTGTTGTAGTCTATTTGTCAAATTTGAGCATCTTCTTCAGTGTTGAAAGCATTTCACTTTTAGACATTATAATGGAAGCAACACAAACGCGCATATTTGTTAAGCAAAATCAGGACGAACAAAGAAAATGGCTTCCGGCTAGTGACGGATTTTTTTACCGGAAAAGAAAGGAAAAGTCCGGTAAATTTGTTGATTGAGATTTAAAAGGGACTCACACACACACACAATCTTAACATCCTTACACACACACACATCTGTGTGTGTATGTATTTATGTATGTATTCTTCCCGTATGTATGTATATAAATCTATTCTTATTTGAAAGGCCATGGAAAAAGTTTTTTTCTCGCCTAATGCCTTGGGGAAGAATCTTGGAATGTGGTTGACTGTAAGGCTATTAGCTGACGCCGCACAATGAGATAGTATTCATTATTACTATAGAGAATGAGGGGCAGAATACCGCAAGACCTTCAAATGGACAATATCATATCTTTTTTTTTTTTTTTTTTGAATATACGAAATATGTATATACCATTTTATGTTAAGCTGGAAAAATCATATTTTGAATTCAGTGAATTGTTTATTTACTGAGCTAAATAAGTTTAATATAATAGCTGTATGGATCTGTTTGATAGTCTGAATGACGGACATTACATAAAATATTTAACAATTGTTCTCATAACCTAAAGACGATAATCGGGTTGAATATGGCCTCTATTCGACTGAACTGTACCCATAAGAGTGGCCGTGGTAGCCTAGTGGTCATGGATTCGTAGCCGACGGTTTTCGTTCAGTCGCAGGTTCGATCCTTGGCTGCTAAAGACCCGCCGTGTAGCCGGGGCTGATGCACGTTAAATCTGTCGGGGCTCAAAGTCTTCCCATTGGTGTGGTGTGGAAGTTAGGAGAGGGGGTGCCAGCTCAGGTGTCGTCCTCGTCACTTGACCGTGGTTCAAAATTACGAGGTCCGTCGCCTATAGCCCTCGTGTTGTTTCTAGTGCGACGTTAATAAAAAACTAAACTAAGTATCCATAAGAATTGAATATGTTAAAGTGCATACTCTATCACAAGTTTCTGCCATGATGTGTGTGTGGTGTGTGTGTGTGTGAGAGAGAGAGAGAGAGAATGATACATCTTGGATAATGTTTTGTTGGTGTCGATGAAATGCAACAAATAAGTAGCAGTCGTTTAGGTTTAATAAGACTTAAATGGTTTATTCGGTTATGATGATGATACTTTCGGTGATATTTGATGCAAATTACGTTTTAGTATACTGGAGAGCTATGATGCAAGAACCGTCTGAGGCGGCATGACTCACAGCACGAGAAAAAATGAGAAAGAGCGCGTACTTATGTAGGAGACATGTAGGGAAAATACCTGAAAAATTGTGTTTATTTCACAGAAAAAAAGGATCTCTTGGTGGAATCTTATGAACGCTACTTGAAAGATGAATTTAGTATTTTTAAAGCAAAAGAAAAGGTTCTTGCTAAGAAATTGAAACACGAAGAAGGATGATAAATTTATTTATCATCACACATGCACGCACACACATATATAGCCTTGACCTTCACAATTAATAAGCTTAATTGTTTTAAATTTTAACAAATATGATTCATCTATAGGAATATACTGAAATTTATTAATTTTTTTTTAAAAAATTAAAGTATTAATTGAATATCGAATGAAAAAAAAAAGTTAATTGAGAGGAATCCCCGATAAAACTTAATAAAAAATAGCATAAATATCTATAAATATAGCATTACTTTCATCATTTTACCACAAACTTTCTCTTAATATACTAATAAAAATATCTTTAACACAGTTTTATTTTTCTTCTAAAAATGCATGGATCGCATTATTATTGAAAGCTTTCATTAAATGTTGAACTTTTAAAAAAAAATCAACACTGGTAAATTAAACTTTTTAAAAAATCATGCCATTATGAATACAATCATGCAATTTAACGAAAGAAAAAAATAAACACAATTTTTAAATCAATGCAACCATTACATTTACACTCATCATATCAACTTCTGTTTCAAACTGAAATAGAAAATGGAACAAGTGTTAAATTAATAAAAGAAAAAAAAAAATCTATAAAAATAACACGTTAGTGATACAATGCAAAATTTTTTTGAAAAAGGAAATCCAAAGAATAATTTTTAAGGTAGAAAATAAATTTTTGGACATTCTAGAAATGATTCTTATATCGTTTTTTATTTGTAATACAATAAAATCTCGCTTCTCAACGATATCCCCTATGACGATAATTCTCTCTACTACGATATTTTCAAGTGACGAGGACGAGACCTGAGATAGAAACCCTCCTAACTTCCACATCACGCCAACTGGAAGATTTTGGGCCCCGATAGATTTAACGTGCATCAGCCTCGGCTACACGGCGGGTCCTTAGTGGCATCAAGGCTTGAACCCGCGACTCTACGAAAACCGCCAGCCGCGAGTCCGTAGCCATGACCACTAGGCTTAAATTCATTCAGATTAATGTAAAACAGTTCTCTGTATTACGATATTCTTTACAACAATAATTCTCTCTACAACGATGTTATTATTTTCCTTTCCATCACAATAATTCTCTCTATTACCGATATTTTTTTTTCAAAATCCAACTGATCCCTACAAATTAAACGCTATAACAAAGAAAGTCCAGATAAGATGTGGTTGGACCGTTGGTTTAGATTCTCAAGTTATGCTTTGTGTCGAAAAATTTCATCGCAGTTTTGTATTGCTCATGCTGATGTAACTAGTCTTCCATGATATGATGGGAAAAAAAAGAAAAAGAAAGACGGACTCGCGCATTTCTGCGTGTCTACACCGTGAGATGATGAAATGTACTATGGCAACGAGAAAGTTCATTTTTCTAAGGGAGAAATAGAATTGATATTTCCTGGCAAACACAACGTTGAACTTTATTTTTATCCCACTCTTCAAAAAATGGTCTACGATTCCTTTCACCGAAAGTGATAGATAAAAACTTCGAAGCGTCTGGAAGTAAATTTTGTGAAACATTCTTTTGTCTACACTTGAGTATCATAAGAATTTTAATCTCCGTTGAATTATGTCAATTATGGTAATTCGAATCAGTAATTATTCTCGCACTATGCAAGAAGATTTTCATTAATTTATTTGTGAGTGTTGTTTATTTTGAAGTTAATTTAGTGAAAAACGATAAAAATGTCTCCAAGGAAACAAATATCCATCGAAAACGTTTTAAAAGGTATTGATAGAGGTATGAAGCAAGCTGAGATTTGAAAAAAATACGAATTTTCACAACTGACTGTTGTAACATTTTTAAAGAAACGGAAAGAAATTGAAAATGCTTTCTACTGTAATGATATCTATCCTCAAAGATAGAGAGGATAAAAACAGCTTAAATGACGAAATAAGTGCTGCCATGTTGAAATAGTTTAGAGCAGTGGTATTCAACATTTTACATTTTGGGGAACCCTAAGAGAATACCGGGGTTTTTTGTTTTTGTTTTTTTGAAGGAACCTCTTCATCAAAGAGTTGAAACAATAGGATATCAAAGCTTTATTCTTCTCATTTTTATAAAATCATTATTGCATCTTTATTTATCATAATACAAACATCTTAATAAGGTAATGAATGGGAAGGAATGGGGGTTTTTTTTTTTTTTTTCTTCTTAATTACATTCTATGAATAATAAACAAAAGCAACAATATTTCAAATTATTACATATTAATAAAAAGAAATTTTTTTTTAATGATTTGGCTCTGATTGCTTTTTTATTGCAAAGTATGATTATTTTTTATTTGTACGAGAATAATTGTTGAATCTAATGCCATCTTTAGCATCCTATTTGTTTCCGTACTTAGTTTTTGTCGCAGCATACAAAGAGAAAGAGTTTTCGCCAACATAGGTTGAAACAAATGACAGATGTTTTACAGCTCTTTCGGAAATTTCAGGATATTCTTTTCTGGTGTCAATCCAAAAATGCGTAATATCAACTTGACTAAATTTTAGTTTCTATTGAGTGTCGGTCGATATATCAATTTGAGATATATCGACTGAGCCAAAGAACGGAGACTGATATGTGACTTAATGTGTCTCGATTAATGTATTTGAAATACAGGACTTTTTCAATATTTAAAAGCTTATTTTATCTATGAAATATTTATTTATATTTATTTTTACAAGAAAAATGCCTTTTAGAATTCTATATTTTATAAAAATTAAAATTTTATTCAATTTTTGACACTTTGATTAAGCAAATAGTGATCACTTACGGTACCTCTGTCAAAGTTCCAGAGAATCCTAGGGATCATCGGAACCCAAGTAGAAGATCTCTGGTTTAGAGAAAAAACCAACTCTGAATGTACTTTTAAAGGGTCAATTATTTTCGAGTAAGTCAGAAAATTTGCATGTGTGATAAGGAACTAAGATTTCAAAGCTAGTAATAAATGGTTAATAAGGTTTCGAGACCGACATGGGATATCGGTCCATGGCGAAGAAAAATCAGAGCCTCTGGATGACGTACGCACATGGCATCAGAGAGAAATGTGTAACATTTTTGAAAAAATATTCCGTTGATAATGTTTATAACGCAGATGAGACGGGGTTATTTTTCCAGATGTTACCAGAACGAACACCATCTTTCAAAGGAGAAACCTGTAAAGGAGGCAAGAAATCCAAACTGAGGTTAACAATATTGCTGTGTACAAATATGTCGGGAAAGGATAAATTAAAACCTCTTGTAACTGAAAGATCCTTAAAGACAAGATGTTTTAAAAACATCAAGAGCTTGCCAGTAGACTAGACTGCGAACAAGCGATCTTAGATGACTACAAAAATATCTAAAGTATATTAATTGAAACTAGATAAAGATATGAAATCGAGGAAGAAAAGCATTATTCTTTTAATTGACAACAGCTCAGCACGTAAACCTATTACAAAATTGCAGATTGTGGAAGTTTACTTCTTTCACCCTACACTATTGCAGCTCTAAAGCCCCTTGTAATGGGCATTATAAAATGCTTCAAAGGGTGTTACAGAAAACCATAAGTGGATAAAATAGTTTTTAATATTGATTAAAAGCACGTAGGGCCTGTTAATGTAAAAATGCATGTGAATGGATTGCTGCTAGTTGGTGGGAAATGAAGCCTCAGTTCATATCTATAATTGTTGGGGAAAAGCTGCTTCATTCAAAATGACGAAGAGAGTCAAAGTGATATTTCTTGCGGAAATTATGAGGAAGCTTCAGGTCTTCGAAATTTCTTGACCGATTACGAAGAAAAAACTGGAAACATGTTTGAAATATCTGCTCATAATTTTTTTAAATGTCGATGATGAAGTACCGAAGCTTTTCAGAAGTAACAGGTGAAGACATTATTTCTGAAATAAGAAGTGATAACGCTGAAGTAGAAGAGTCAGAAGATGATGATAATGTAAATAAAAAGGATGATTCCTCTATTGTGAAGCCAAACTTATCTCCTGTAGAAACAGTGTATTCAAATGAAGTTCTTTATAACTTTATTTCTAGCTTACTTAATGTACCAGAGGAACATTTAGTTTCTTTAGATACTCCTCATTCTATTTGCATGAGATTGTCTCTGATAATGCAAAAATAAAAAAATAATAAATATATAAATAAATTCTGATTTCTTTTCGCAGAATTCCAAATAAATAAGGATTAATTAACAAGTATGTATTTTCATTTATTTTTATTATCTAATACATTTTACAGAAAACTTTTTGAGGTTTTATTTACTTATATAATAAAAAATTATTATTTAAATATGCGATAAACATTTATAGGCTATTGCATGGCCAGAATCCTGGGCAAGGGTACTTCACTAAATCTTTGGAGTTGTAAAAATAACTCAGCACTGTAAACATGTTAATCTCCCTCCATTTGAAATATATTATTTGCGTGAACGCGAGGGGGTGCTGAATGGCAGCAGAGCATCCCTGGTGACGATATGAAGAACAAAATTATTTTCGTTCTCGTATTAATTCCCTCTATAACGATAATTCTCTTTAGAACGATATATTATTTTGACCCCCAATATATCATTATAGAAGGATTTCACTGCATATGATTTTAAGTTTAATGATATTTTATAACGTTTTTATGTATTTCACTTGATGTGTGTCTGTCCGTCTGTGTGTGTATCAGTGTGTCATCAAATTTTCGATTGTTAATTTAACCAACTTCCCATCAAGCTAGAGCTCTGATATTTTGGGAATCATTCTTACTCGCCTAACAATCCAATATTTAGACATTTGCAACAAGTTTTTAATAATATTTCAATATATTTTTTTTAATAATGCAGTTTAGCCCAATTACTTGGCGCGATTTCAAAAATTGCCAAACTTGGCATTTTTTTTTTTTTTTTTTTGGCTGAAAGTTAAGTCCGGAAGCGGACCAAGGTAGCCATAATTGGCAAAATATCGCCAAATAATTTCTGTCGCCACGGGAGGTTAGGCTAAAGTGTATTCCAACCATTTAATTTATC
>BMAW01125050.1:30630-49985 GCA_019974015.1 Nephila pilipes | reverse complement strand
TTTTCTGATAGCAATTCCATTTAAAAATATTACATGGTACTGATTTTTCTTTTGCAACAAATTTAATTATGTATTTTATTTTTTCATGGAATACTTGCAGTGGATTCACAGAACATGTGTTCCACAGATAATGGATTGAGAACCATATTTATAGAGAGCATGGTTTATGGATAGACTCATTTTTGTCCAAGTCAATTATTCTAAGCATAAAATGTGTTCCATGATTTGTCTTTTGTAATGTAATGCAAAATGGATTTAAACTTTACATGTTAATGTAAAAAATAGCACATTTATGGAATGCCTAAATTTTTAAAACACTGTATACTTAACTGTTACATATGTAAAAACATTTTGAATTAACATGAAAATCAAGACACTTTCCTATTTTAAAATATATTGCGAATTTAGTTCTTGACATTAGGCAAAGACTGCCTTAAAAATGTACATACACTTTAAAAATCTCTAATTTGATAGAAAATGTTGCAGTTGTTGAGTAAAAGAATAAAACTTTTACACAGCTCACATGTAAAAATTTATTTATTAAAAATGAAACACAGCAAGCATGGTAAATAACACTCTATTTAATAAATATAGCCTTGTATAAACATCACATGACATAACATCACATTAAACAAACATCCAATGAAAGTATGGGGCTTCCATGCATACATATCACACACCTGAGCATTAAAGTACAACCTCCAAAAGTTGGCACAGGTGGATCGTAGGTCATGATTTCAAAATACCCATCAAGGTGTGAAAAACATTGACGCAGGGATTACTGCACATTGCTGCAATCAAGAACTGCAACTGCACGAATTTCAATAATTTAAATTTAGAATATTCTACGATTCATTCACACTCTACTTCTAATATTTTACACTTTTAACACTGTACTGATTTACAAAACCTATTTTGTTATGTGCAACATTAAAAATAGGTTAAATAAAAAAAAGTTTTATGTATTAAAATATATTAATTTCTCTTTCTTGGCTTTTTACTTTTATCCTTAAAAAATCTTTTTTTTAGAAGTAGCAGTTCTTGAATGCCTAGAACTGAAATGATGAAATTATATAGAAACATGATTCAGATGCTGTAATGGTAATTAAAAAAATAGCCTATGATTTCTAGAAGTCAAAGATGTTGCTGTAAGAAACTTAATAGAGTGGTCTCATAATGTTCACTTGTATCTAAATGGCGCAGGCTGTGCCTCTCAGTAGGATATATCTGAAATAAAAATTTTAAAAATTATTATAGATATTAGCAACATTGAAATAGTTTTACATCTGTCAAAACAATCCATTTTAAATAGCCAAAAATTGAGTAATACTAGATTTGTCCATGTCAAAAGTATTAAACAGCAGGACTTCTTTAAATTTATAATCTATCAGTAAATGAGTGAGCAACAGTTGTGTTTAATGGTTCAAGAGTTAAAACTGGCTAAGCTACACTAAACAAGGTGTAACTGTATTCCAGATAATAAAAAAATAGGAATTAGCTAAAAAAATTTGGAGAAGGAGGATCAAAAATAGTGAAGGATTGCTAGGGTATCCCAGGGTATGTGTTAAACCCTTGTTTACCAAAGACTATGGGAATTAATAAAATTACTAGAGGTACTTTAGGGTCATGATTTCCATATTTAACTAAAGAAGATAAGCTCCTGAGAGATATAATCTATAAGTGTTCAATTAGAACAGATTATCATTAAGAAACTTACATTTTGTTTTTAGATAGCAAACATCAATATATGGTAATGCACTGATTACAGCTCAAAAGTATGCAGAAAATCTTTTATTCAGTACCTTATTTCAATGCTAAACTAATTTCTCAATGAATTCTGAAAAGTAGAATGTTTGTTGCCAGCTTATCAACTCTTATCATACAATTATAAATAGCTTAATCATGATAAAAAAGCTTATCTTTATGGGATGGGATAATTGTTGTAAAGAGAGAGAGTGAATGAAAGTGAAAGTTATTGGTGCAAGAGCCAGATTTTGTTAAGCTGCACGTAACAAGATGCAACTGGTCCAGATGTGTAAAAAATTGAAAAAAGGTAAAAACTGGTTGGCAAGAAGGAGGGTCAAAAACAGAGAAGGATCACCAGAATATCCCAGGGGTATGTCACCTATGTTTGCCAAAGACAGTAAACCCCATAGGAAAGAAAAAGATCACTATGATGGCAAAGGGAGGGAGATGTTGACTGAATAGTATGGAAGACAACAATTTTTTTTTATGAGGATCTAAAAAATATAACAGATATATATTGCACGAATAGTTAAAGTGGATCTCAGATGACTCTCTTCTACAGTCAAATCAACAGACAACACAACATGGCCCAATACTAAAACAAAAATTTCTTTCCAGGCAATGTTTAATCCTAATCGATTCCCACACATTTTAACAATCACAAAATCAATCAAATAGATTAAAGCCATTATTTGCAGATCAGCTGTTTTACTTATTAAACAATTGTGTTTCAGAATTTCTAACACATGTGCTGCTTTTAATATTAGTAGTTTTGAAAACACAAAGTAATTAGATTTGTAATTATTAAAATTTAACATATTTTTAAGAACTTGAAAAATGCATAAATGTGTCTTTATATCATCCATAATCTAAATATCATAATTATACCATCCATAAATAAATGCATGATAAATA
The DNA here is from genome assembly GCA_019974015.1 of Nephila pilipes. Classification (NCBI taxonomy): domain Eukaryota; kingdom Metazoa; phylum Arthropoda; class Arachnida; order Araneae; family Nephilidae; genus Nephila; species Nephila pilipes. The sequence continues at coordinate 47,324 of BMAW01125050.1, read as the reverse complement.
TAAATCTCATCAAATTTCAGCATTTATTGATCACTACAAAACAAATGCTGAACTAGTATGCCTTTTCTGTCAGCTCAAAAGAGAAAACATCAAAAAGCATATGCTAGAGTCAGTTTAATTAAAATTGAAAGTTTTGAGGAAAAGAATTAATGCTGAATACTTTTCTACAAAAGCAGAAAATGTGCAACATAATAGCACAACAACAGCATTTTAATTACTGATAAAACATATGCTATTTGATAGTTATCAAATCTTCATTATGATAGTCAAATATTCAAGTGCTATGTGTAGCACAATGTATTTGTATACTCAACTTCATGAGATATCACAATGCATTTATATACTCATATTTCATGAGAAAAAAAATTAATAATTCAAAATCAGTGATTTAATAAAGAGATCTAATAGCCTTTAATATAATTTAGATGAGAAGTGCAAACATTAAAAGATGTCTTACTTGGAGTTGATAAGGTTTTCCTGCTTTTATCAAAGCATTTATGAGCTGACTTGAATGAGCAAAGTGGACATTTTCATCTCGTAAGCCATGTATAATCAATAATCGATTCTCTCTGAAAACAAATGGTAAAATTTGTACAGAACTGTAAATTCTAAAACATATTTAGAAACTACATTTCAAAAGATGCAAATATACATTTGTCAAGACAATTCCTTTTTTTTTTTTTTTTTAAATCTAATTGGATAACACATTTTATATATGAAAACTATATATAATTACTATATATAAAAACCATCAAAGTTTATTGTGAGATAATTCCCTGATTTAAGAACAAGTTATAAATGGATACTATTTTTTTTTTTTTTTTGTTACATCAAGATTAAAAAAAATTTACTTTTCTTGACTGACAATTGCTTTTAAGACATTCATAAAGAAACTATGACTCTCCTCATCAGTCATATATTAAAATTATAGACAACATGAATGAAAACCAAAATCTTCAAAGAAAAAAAAATTCCAACATATTCCAATTTAATGAGTAAAATATTATCAACTTTGATTTATGAATAACATTTTTATACAGCATTTTGAAGTACATTAACATTAAAAAATGCATAAGTACCATGCAAGACTTCTTAATAGGAACTTAAACCATGAAAAGACTATTCAAAATTGCTACTTAAAAAAACCAGTTATATATCTAAAACAATAATTATGTTCATTACATCATATAACTATACAAATTTACATTATTATACTTTTTATTTTTTAATAAGTTTTGTACTTTTCATAAAAATAAAAAGTTATAGGGATAAAGGAGTTTCTTTTCAATTATGCTTAAAAGATAATATTTAACATTAAAGATATCCCTACTATGTTTCCTACATTTTGGGTGCATAAGCATTAGAGATTCAAAGATTCTGAATAAAAACTCAAAAAATACAAAAATCAAATTATTTTTAGCAATGACATCTATATATTTTCTTAGTTCAACTATTAAAAACACAACTACTTTTATTGCAGAAATTTTAAATTAGCTTTCATAACAGAATAAAAATTGGTAAATAAATTTATTTTTCAAGTCCTAGTGAAATCAAATTCAAGTATTGAGGACATGACATATGATTCATATGTTCACCAATTTAAATTTATAGATAGCACCTTACAGAATAATTTCACTTTGAAATAAACTTTAACTAATAAAGTTTCAATGTTTGATATTTCATGAAACAAAACATTCTAGTATTTAAGGATAGCAAATATAAAAATATTTTGATATCCTTTTTAGTTTACTTTGATATATCACACCATATCTGTACATTGAATTATTTGTAAGAGGTTTCATAATGTTTAATCTCAATTTTAAAAAAAAAAGTATAGTCTATTATTTCCCTAATGAACTAAAAACTTGTCTCTAAACAAATTAACATACTGTCATATTATGACATCCTTCTGCCCTGATCACAATCCCTTTGAATAGCTTAAGACCTCCTTAATGCATGGCTCATAATTTTTAATGTGCAAAAGTTCTATTCCACATGACTTTTGGTGACATTCAAACCTTGAATTTGAACATCTTCAACCATAATATTGCATTTCTGCCATAAAAATAACGTCTCAATAAAACACAAAAAATAAAATTTCAAAATTTTGTTTTTAAAAAAAATTAAAACACAATTTCAAGAATTAAAATAAAGCAACTTTAACATATAAGTTATGCTATAAAGCATGAAATTATTTTAAATAATTTTTAAATTCTAAGAGATATTAAAAAAAAACAATTTTTTTAAAAAAAAAATTATTAAAATGAAAAATTATTTTTCATGCTTTAGAAAACTAAACAATATTTACGTACTCATCAGGAAAATGATTGACATTAGCGATTACAGATCCAGTTGAATAGCCAGTAGCATTTTTTTCAGGAGTCCCCATATATCGCTCTGTGTATCCAGTGTCATACAACATCCATGATGTCACTGGTGCACCAGCTATTGCAACCTGAAACATAGTTGAAATCTGAAATCAAACCTGAACTGATAATCAAGATTTGGATTTCATGAGGTGACAAAACATCTTTTAACTAATGCATCATAGACATTTACCCATGTTATGGTCTCCAAATATAAAAAATATAAAAATCTTTAGTGTTTTAAATAATTGGTTTTTTTTTTTTTTTAAACATTTAAGAACAGATTTTGATCACTTCAGGAATATAAGTGGCAAGAGCAGAAATTCTCTTTAGTAAATGCTTATATTTTTTAACTTGTTGAATCATAAATAGAAGAAATAATGCTTAAACAAGGCTTATAAAAACAAATTAATTATTGGAGTGTACAGATCCCACGAGCCTTCATGAGTTGTGCATGAACCAAGGCCCTTAAAGTCAATTGCGATAATTCACTTTCTATATTGGCATTGGAAAAAAATATTTGCATTTAGTACTTTTAATGTATGGTAATGTTAAATAGATAAACTACACTACTTTCAACACACTTAATTGATAAATTAAGTGTTAAATAGATAAACTACACTACTTTCAACACACTTAATTGATAAATTAAGTGTGAATTAATTTAATTGATAAATTTGCTTATATCTGACATTTAAAAATTATATTTTTACATTAAAAAAAACTTTAAAATACTTTTTTCAAGTTCTTTAGGATATTGCAATCTAAATCCTGATAATCAAATGCTAAAATATAAACTAATGATGTATAAAAAAAATGTCACCTTGAAAATATCAGGTCTCTGTATCAAACCCATCAAAGAAAGATATCCACCTACAAAACATTCCAATATTCACCACACACACACACAAAAATTTTAATCAAAAACTCATATTCTTAAAATAAGAAAGAAAATTTAATTAAGAATTATGCACATTTTTGCAGATGAATAAAATAAAAACTAGTGAACAAATAGAGGGGGGGAAGGCTAAAACTAGGCAAATAAATATAAAAAAAATGTTGACAAAATAATTAAATATTAAAATAAAACCTGTTCAAATATTACATAAGATACCAAGCTACTTACATGGATTTCAGAATTATAGCTCCTCTACTTTAACATAAGTTTTTAAGGAGTGATTAATACCATATTTTTACATAAAATATAAATTTCACAAGAAACATTATTTCCATAAAAAAAAATATTTCTTTGCTATAGAACATACTGTCCGAAAAATTATGAATTTTTTTTTAAAGCCTTCAACAGGATAAAAATTATGACTCATATGACATTAAAAAAAAAAAAGAATAAGTCAAATAATGATTAAATTATGCTTAATTTTTAATTATAATATTCTTATTAAAATAACACATGAAAATATAAAAATTAAGATACCTCAGTTTATTAAACCTTTTTAAATAACACTTATTTGAAACACAGATCGCAATCTAACAACTACAAAAGAATTAATTGTACAGTAATTAATTCTGGTTATAAAAGCTAAGAAATATTTAATCATAAAGATAATTCCGAAAAAAAAAGGAAATTCCAAATAAACACACATTGAAACTTAAAATGAGATTTTATGATAATCACATATTTTGAATTCCAATCATTATGAAATAGTTCAACACTTGATTAATTTTTCCCTGTTGCTTTACAATTCATGGAGTGTAATAGACAAAAAAAAGTGCATACACGAAAACATAAAAAGAAAAATTATATGGTATGACAAAAAAAAAAATGTACTATAATCATTATAAGTATCAAATCTCATGAAAATTTTAAACAGTTTGTTTCACAAACTCAATTAAGTATTTAAAAAAGTAATGTAAAGATTTAAAAAAAAAAAAAAAAAAAGATATATAATAACAAAACTCGAAAGTTGCAAGGATGTTTTACTAGGAAATTAATCAAATATATATATATTTATTACCATACGACCATCCATGTACAGCTACTCTTGAAAGGTCTATAATCCCAGTAGTTTCTGATAGCCATAATAAAACTTCCACTTGGTCAGCAATTTCAACTGTACCCTATAAAAGATACATCCAATACACAAAAGAAAAATTACTTAACATCTTTTAATTATATTTAAGTAACTACAGAATAAATATATAAGAATAACAATAAAATTGTGGATACATATAAAATCCCAACAATATTCCTCCCTCCTTCCCATTCTGAATTTTATTTGAATTTTCCCACCAATTATAAAAATATCTGTCCTTTATTTATTTTTCATGGTACAGGTGTTAATTTCATTAAGGGTTACAGTTCTGATGCCAATAAAGACCTGTCACATAGGAGGGCTGATACATGTTAAATCTGTCAAGGTTCCAAGTCTTCCCATAGGTATGGTGCAGAAACTTGGAGAGGGAGGTGCAGACTCTGTGATCTTCCTCATCACTTGATCAAGATTGAAAATTACAAGATTCATTGCAAATAGCTCTTGTATTGCTTCCAATAATGATGTTAATAAACAATCTAAAATCTATCTTATTTATTGCAAACATTTTATATTTGGTATTTTATTCATCATTACTTATAATATTTTCATTTTTTTGCTTTCATTAAAAGAGCTTATTTACAGGATTTAAAAAGAACAATTTTCAAAAACAAATTTGGTTTTAATCTTATTGAATCCAACAAATTTTCAAATTATAGGAGAGGGAAATATCAGGATTTTTTGGTTTCAATTTAGAAGAAACACAGAATCGTCGCTAAAAATCAACAAGAAAAAAAATCTTATGTAAAGCTTCTAAATTAAAGCATTTTGGCACAAATATTTTGGAATAAAATTATTAATAAAACAAAATATAACCATGAAGTTTAATTTTTAGTACAAGTAAATTATTTTATAGAATGTTTTAAGCAATATATCAAATATACTTTTTAGAGTCTAACTTTGCATGCTGTAAGATAAAATTACTAGGTTTGTCTAAATTCAATCAGTAACTTGTTTAAAAAAACAAATCTATAAATTTATTTAACAGAAATCTTTTACTTTTATAACAATTGGTTTTTCGAAATCCTGTTAAAAAAATAGAAATAATTATATTCCTATAAATAAAAATACATCCAATTATTTATTACATAAATGTAGAAAATGTAATAAAAATACATTTGGCTTGTTAACATACTCTTAGAATATACTATAATTAATAATGAAGAAATGTTAATCAGTATAATGTTCTTATATTTATTTCTTATATATTTCAAAAACATCATGAAGTATCTAACCATTCGGCCTTTGATATGACTTTCAAAAGCTACTCCTCGATGTCTAGAACCGCGACAATCTATGGAAATAACAACATATCCCTCTGAAGAAAGTAAATACTGTCGAAGATACCTACAAAGAAATCTTTCTTTGAGAAAAGAACATATTTAAAATTGAAAATAATAAAACTTGCAATCACTTAGTAACTTAAAGTGTTTAATTTAAATTTTTGGAAATACTTTTTAAGTGAAACTAGAATTTTACATGTTAATTTTCTATGGAAGATTCAATATTATAGTAAACAATAAAGCTTTTAAACAATATATTTTTCATTTTTTTTCAATTGATAAATACAATAATCAACACAGGAACTGAAATTATAAATTATGTACACTTTTCTACTTAAAATGTATCTCCTTTAATATTCTATAAGCTGAAAATTAGTCTATGATCTCACATATTTTATAATTGTTTTATTATTAAATATGTTTCCAAATATTTGCTTATCTTTAAATGCAGATCTTAGAAACTGTATTGATCCTTACTTGCATGTATGTGCATATACATTTGATATTAGACCAACATTTCACTTTTGAATTGAAATCCCTTTTCAAATAACCATGGGTTAGCACCACTTAAAGCAAAAGTATTCGTTTGATACAAACGATTAGATATCAATGTGATTTGCTAGTGGAGTTTAATGGCAAAAGAGCCAGAAGTGGCCATGCTGTGCCAAACAAGGTGTAACAGTGATCTAGATGTTTGAATGAATGTGTGGTAGTATTTTTAAAGGTGGAAAAGCCAGAAGTAGTGATGCTGCGCAAAACAAAGTTAGTCAGGGTGTAAAGCTGTGGTTGACAGGAAGGAGAGTTGAAAATAGAGGAGGATTACTATGGCATACTGGGGGCACATCACTCGTGTTTACAAAAGACAGTACACCTCATGTGAAAAAAAAATATCACTAGGGTGTTTTGGGGTCTTAATGCTTGTACATACCTAACGAAGACAAGCCTCTGAGGTTCTCCACCCCAAAGGACCAGTCCCTTGATATAATTTCCAAGGGCAAGGTGCCCAGCTATACCCCCAGACACTAGGTACCCCCATTTATCACATCTTATGACATGCATAAGCTACAGTGGGATTATTCTTTCACAAATGATCATCACATGGACCTGAATTTATATCAAAGCTAATTATAAATTCAATGTCAAAATGACAATTATAACAGGAAAAAAGTAGGAAACAACAAAAAAAACTGGATTTTTATTGAATTTAAACTGCTTATTTTTCTAAACTGAAATAAATCTATTACAATTAATTGCAAATTAAACCATTGCACCTTTAGGTAACTTTCTTAAAAAAAAAAAAAAAAAAAAACCCCAAACATTTTTGGATTTTTTTTAAAAAATGGGGGGGTGGGGGGAATGTGCACTTAAAAACTAGTAACTATAGTTAGCAAAAATTTTCCAAAGACAATGAATGCATAAGATAGGAATACATTAACACAATACAAACTGTGTAATTTTCTTCTAAAAATACAAATTTGGCATTAGTGGATTGATTTAATATTAAACATTTTAATTTCACATTATAAACAGCAAAAAAGAAATTCAACATTAAAAAATTCAAGGGGGAAAATGTTAGTATATTTTCAATGACTGTCTCTCAATGGGTAAAAAAAATTCTGAAAAGTTTAATATTCACATAAACTAGTACAACTTACCTCATACCCTTGAAATTGTTTGTCACTAACTGAACCTCAGGACCACCATAAATAGTTAAAACGGTTGGATACGTTTCCCCAATTTTCATATTTGGAGGTTTGAAAAGCATACCATAAATTAAATGACCAGATTGCAATCGATGACTGAAGAGTTCAGGTTGACGATAATTAGAAGGCAATGCTGTAAAATATAAAAAAAGAAAGTTCTTTCAAAAGTTAATGAAAGCTACAGAAAAAATAATCTTAGAATATATATATAATTATTTCAAATAAATAATGACATTTTCATAAATTTCATTTGATGTAAAATACATAAGTTCAATTTTAAAAAAAAAAAACACTTGCATTATACACTGCCCTACAAAAGTTAAAATAAATTTTAAAAGCTTTTAGATAATAAAAGCTAGCACATTCTCATTAAAAATATTGATTTAGAATACTCAACCAGCAAATAAAACTCAGTTTTTGGTAAAAGATCACACATCCAAACTCTAAATAAAACTAAATTGATGCTTACACGTAATTATTGTCGAGAAAAATACTTTACAAATTTAAAATAATCATAATCTAAATATTTTACAAAGAATATCAGTGATTAAACACCAATGACAGTATAAACCTTTAAATACTTCAATACAACAGAAAGAAGATAAAAATTTAAGAAACACAATATTTTCTAATGTTCATCAACATCACAAAAAAAAAAAATTTCAAGCAAAAGTATCTGATAACAAATGACAGACTAGCTGATATGAGTACCATAATTTCCTAAAAGCAGCACCTGAGGAAAATGACACTAAAAAAATAATAAAATTGAACAGAAATGCAACATCTCAACATTAAGTTTAAATTGCACATGGATTACATTGAACATCACAGACACAAAATTTAGACCCATGTTGTGATATATAGCATTTCAGTTAAGAAAAGTGCATGAAATGAAATCATAACTTGGAAACAAAAGCATAAGTAAGAAATGTTGAAAATATACTAAAATTCACTCACTAAAGAAGTGCATATACATAATACTTGTACTATGTTATAAAAAATATTATATGTGACAGCTGAAAATTTCCTTCACTCAACAATTAATCCTGCCACTTCCAAACTTCAGCTTCAAAGGATTTATTAACAAATAAATCTGTCATAAGATTATAGTCAAGTCACCAAAGATTATTGCTTAAGTCATAGATAATTTCAGATATCTGGTTTTCAATGAATCAAGTAAACAAGAGAGCACAGAATCTACTGTCAACAATCCTTTTAATTCGAAAAAAGATTCCTTGCGATACTGTCAAACCTTTTGTACCCAATCATGCATGAATGTTTAGCACTTCCATCCATTTCTGTTTGCACAAATAAGAACTTTATTAGGAAAATCTTTCTTTAAAATGGATTTTCTTTTAAAAATGTTCATCAGCTTTAGTTTGTCACTGTTAGCAGCACAAGCTAACAAACATTCAAATGAAATTCGCTTATCTATTTCTAATTTGTTAAGCAGTGGAAATAATAGAAAGCTTAAACTGACAGTACAGCTTCTAAGCGATTTAGGTGCCCTTTTCAAATATTTTCCACTTCTTTTTTACTTAAAAACTGTCCAACAAAGACTTATACTGAAGTTGATGAGATATGTATCATGACAAGAATTGTATCATGACAGCATGACAAGAATTGAATTGTGCTGAAAGGGGAGAAGGAAGAAATACCTCTGAATTCACTATTGCAAGGCAAATGAGGTCATGTCCAGGTTTAGAAAGAAGGAATAATAGATTTACAATAGGAAGAAGAGGAGAGATAATGGAACTCGGAAAATTCATCATGGCTATTCAAACTGTTGTGTATGCGGATTTGAATCACAGAAGAATGTAATTGTTCCGAGATCTCATTTAAGATTAATATAGCACATAGGTTTGTTCAAGGGAAAGAATATAAACACAATAAAGTTTTTAGAAAGCAATTGGATGGCATTCTGTGTGGGGATAGCATCAAGATGATGCAAGATATTTTCGATGGCATTTTATGGGGCATTTTTTAAGTGCATGTAAGGGCCACATAGGTAGAAATCCATATCCACTGAAAGTTTTTGTTTTAAACACAAACACTACAGTATTTCTTCTAGAAATTATGGTATATGAATACATAAATCCCTTAAAAAGCTTAACTTACTACAAATGAACCAACAAATGGGAATAAATAGCAACTACCAAAAGAGGAATGCTAGATGAGCAAATTGGGATACAAATGCAATATCTGAGAGAAAAAAAGATAAAACTTTAAATATTTTACATAAAAAATTTGCATTTCCAACAATACAATTTGTCATTGACTTAAAGTAACAACAATGATTTTGTATTCAGTACGTCTCAGAAAACAAGTAGAAATCAGATGCATACTTGGTTTAAAAAAATCTGAATATATATGAAATGCATGATATATGAAAGCAAACATTTAATGCTTAAGACAAGCTTATATTCTTTATCATATCAATGTATGTAAGTGTTTTATAAAGGAAGCACAATAATGTTCACATTAAAACAAACAGTTCTGTGAAATATGTCTTCAATAAACAGGACAACATTAACCATCAAGTAAAAAATTCATGCATTTTGCAAGCCCATATTTGATTTTAAGATGAATAATGCTCATGCAGACTAAAATCAATAGTTAATTGAGAGAAAAAAAATACATCAAAAACTGCTTAGACAAAATATTTCTATTATTGGAAATTTTTTTCTTTGTTCAATAAATCTATCTACAATTACCTCTCTTCTCTTCAATTACCAGAATTGCAAACAAAATTAGTGTATTCAAAGAAACTTAATATTTAACTTAAAACTACTTCCCATAATTATGAATAATTGCTCATGAAAAATATATCTATTTTATCTTATTTCATAAATTAACAGTGCAGAAATTTATAAATTCTATCTCATATATATATATTTACAGCAGAACCTAATCAAGAATCTGCCACAACAAATTTCAAATCAAATTCATTGTTAAAATTTTTTATATATTTCAATTCAAACACCATTTCAAAGATACTTCACAACAAGTACTATAATGCATAATGTAATACAGCACAGCTAAAAAAGTTACCTTATCCAATAACATCACAATTATTTGGTTAATAACGTAACCAAACATACCTTTTTGAATTTAAGGTTTATGTTCATCATAAATTTGTGTAATGTTTATGTATTACTTTGTGAATTGGTTTAAAAGAGTATCTAAATTTTAAAAAATAATTAGAATGTACATTAACATCAAAAAGATAAAATCTATACACAAATAACCATTATAATATTTCATTTCACAGACCAAAAAAGAAACATAGTAAAAAAATTTCCTACACACACAATATAAAAAAATAACTAAAATATAACTCACATGATGGTTCTATAAAATATCCAAGGCCTTGAACATTGACTTTATATGGATAATTTGGAGTATAATATATTTGATATACTTGACCAAAAGGAGGTTGATTCACACTGCTTTGAATGGAAACAAATATGGTACATTCCTAAAGAAATACAAAAATAATAAATAAAAAAAATCAACATTCATACCAAAATTCATACATACATTGATGTCCAAAAGCATAGTTTATAAAATGTGAAAAATAAAAGGTAAAGTTGAATTTTTTAATGGGTAAAAATGAAGAACCCGATTTTGATTGGTATGCTTTTAGAAAGAGAAAGATTTGTTTTTATGTTCATAATAACATGATATTCTTCCTATAATACTCTTTGTTTAACAAGATTTCATTTGAAAAATGTATGAATGTGTTTGTCAAGGGTGATATGAAGATCGTTTGTAAATCAGCATTTTTTGTCAAAGAGAGGTGTTTTAATGTGCATGATAATGCAAGACCATGGAATTATTTTAAAGGAAAGATATAAATGATGAATAAGAATTAGAATGAAAAAAGGGAATTTAGCTATGCTTTGTTAAAAGGGTTTTTTTTTTCATGTGTGATGTTCATAAAGTAACTAGGTTTTGATTTGGAAAGTGCATATGATTGAGTATTCAGTAGTGGTTGAATGACAGACAAAATAGGATAAATTGATATTGATGTTATCAGAGATTTATACAGGCTTACATTAAATGAATGAACATTATACTAAACATCCATCAGAAAAACAGGCAAGTAAAATTGTGTTCATATTCTTTCAGTTAGTGCTCTACAACGTTTACATTACTCTGTAAAAAGTCGCCAATTTGGTGACTTTCAAAATTGCGCCAAGTGATGGTACTAAATTCTTTTTCACCAAGAGCAAATAATGATGAATTTGTTCAAAAAAACTTATGGAGAATCATCTGTTGAAAATGAAATTTTGTCTTTAATGTAAAACATTTCAGTTGACGTCTTCATCCGTAAAGCACCCAACAACAGGATGAAACTGGCTCCCTCGACAAGTAGTTCAGACAGGTTTCATGCAATTCATGAGCAAAAGAGTATAATTAATGATTGTTGGAAAAAGGTACTTAGATGAACTAATCATTTTTAAGAGAAGCTCCCTCTTCACATTTTTCTCATGTCCATGTTAAGATTCATAATACAAAGTCAAAGGAGCATTCATTTAATTTCAGGTTGTGTTTTTTTTAAGGATTGAAACATATTAAGTTTCACTAGTTTAAATATGTTTAATTTTTGGATTGATTTGCCAATGATGTCATTCTACAAAATATTCAAATGATGTCCTTGTCTCTTAATTGGATTAAATATGAATTCAGAAGGAGGCTGCACCCTCTTATACTAAATGTTCAGTACATTATTAGTATTGTTTTTATTATCATATATATTATCTTCATAATAAAAATTTAAGGTTTTTTTTTAAATGCTGTGTCATAATCATTGACAATTTTTAATGACACTGCAAAAATAAAATAACAATGATTAAACTAATGATGGAACAGAGATGACAAATGGATAAATTTGTGAAAGGAAGAATCATTGGAATGCTTGAACCAGACATTAAAAAAAATGTATCTAGAAATCTGAATATACCTCAGTGTGAGGTCTTAAGACAGTGGCATATGTTTCAAAGTGCGAGAAATGTTAACTAAACATTAGTACCAGGTTGGCCAAGATTTCCAACCATTCGCCAAGGCCAATATTTAGCAATCACTACACAATGATAAATGGATAGTTATGTTAGAAAACTGAATTGAACATTTACAGCCGATACATGAATACCGATTTTCCAAACGAACTGTTTACTGGAGATTAAAATTTTTGATTATTTTTTACTGGAGATTTACATGTTGGTCTCTATTCCACAAAACTAACAGTTTGCATTAAGTGTTCAAAGACAAACCTTTCTTGAATCTTAAACATTGATTTTCTTCAGATAATGAGACAGCAAGAATGTGGAACACATTCTTACTCAAAAACATCACAGAGAGACATCATTTTCACCAAGGGGAAATACTGTTAACAGACATCATACTGGACAGTTGAACAGACCTCCATATCTTTGCGAATAAGGTCCATGACTGCTAAAAGATATAGAAATCAAGCTCTTGAGCTTTGTGCTTGCCTGTTTCGAGGTGCTATTGGTCCTGAATTCATATTAATGGATGATTATTGTGCCTTGTCACAATGTGAGCTTGAAAGATGACTTATTTGAAATGAAAAATATCTGATGCATGTTGTAGCTTGCTCACTTACCGGATCTGATTCCTATTGAGCATGTGTGGGATATGCTTGGGAAACAACTTATAGTCTTTCCACACCCGCCGACTGCAGTAGTTTAGAGGTGATGATCACAAACTCGCAGCCGGTGGTGTTTTTATCAAGTTGTGGGTTCAAGTCCTGATGTCACAAAGACCTGCCATGTCACTGGGCTGATGCATGTTAAATCTGGTAGAGGTTCAATGTCCTCCCTTCAGCATAATGTAAACTGGAACTTTAACTTCATGATTTTGATCATTGAAATTGCACGAGTAAGCACCTGTGCATTGTCTTAATGGAAGAGGATATTTTCCTTTTCAAATGAGGACATTTTTTCTTGATTTCTTTGCTCAACAAATGCAATAACAATGCATAATACTCCCCAATTATTGTTTTTCCTTTTTCCAAATAGTTGATTCAGATGATTCTGTGTACATCCCAAAAAATAATGGCCACCACCTTAGTGGCAAATTTCCCTGCCTTTACTTTTTTTGGAGCTTGTCCATCTTCAAAAACCCACTGTTTTCACAATTCAAACATTCAAAATTGGGTAGTCATTGCTATTTTCTAAGGATGTATTAAACAACCCTTTGTATGTGTGTGTGTGTGTTTTCTCTAACCAAATTTCTTAAGCTAAATCTTTTCCCTACCACTGAAGTTAATATTAAAAACAACTGCATGAAAGTTCTAAATGAGTATGCATTACCATTTTATTTAAGGTCAAAATTTAAAAAATAATTTTTTTAACGTCAGTACAGTACACTTCTATGTTAAATAAATGAATAGACTAGTCAAATAAATAGTATACATACCAATCAAAATAATTGTTTATATAAGATGTTATAAATTTTCTTAAAATAAATTTATCTAATGTTTAAAAAATGCTTCTTTTCTTACATCATTCATAGCAATGTTATGTGAGAATCCAGGTGCAGTCAGTCGTAAAGGTTCTTGGGGATTATCCATATCAACAACATATCTAAATACAGTTCATTTCAATATTAAAACAACAATAAATACAGAACATATATTATTTTTTAAAAAGCATCATCAAATATGAAATAAGTATAAAATCATAAATTTTTCCCAAATGAAGAATAAAAACCACCATAAAAAATAAGGTAAATTTGGAGAAAATAACAGTTTAATTTTGAAAATAATTACTCATTATATTAATCCTGTTAAGTCTGCCAAAAAACAGGTTGGTTTGACTGAGTAGAATTTGTGGCACTGAGTTTTCATGGAACATATTGTGTCAAATACAAGATCGATGAAGATGTTACCAATTTAATAATTAAAGGATTAAAATTCAAATTAAGGATAAAGAACAAAATGAGGTTTAATAAAATTATATGTATGGAATAAAACCAAAAAAATTCAATTAAAAATTAAAATAAATTTTCTCCCAGCGAAGTTAAAAGATAATGGGTGCAATTTAAAATGCTTTAAATGAATAGTTAAAAGCAGAGCATTAACTTGTTAAAATGATGTCCAGTCTTTACCATGAAAATGGATTCCAAAGAGATATAATGGGTTTTACAAGATGCAATTTATTATCTGTTGCCATAATCCATTGATTCTGCCAAATCAAAAGCAACTGATTTAATGCATTTTACGATATTACAGCATGAAATGGTGGGAGATATTGCACTGGATGTAGATTTAGCAGCAATATGTACTGTCTTGTTGCCTTTGTGTGCCTACATGTGAAAGTACCTAATAAAATTCTAACTGGATATCGTCTGATTTTATGTAATGGATTTTTCTTTCTTAAGTGTATAAATGATTAACGGCTGTGAAGAATGTTTTGGGTTACTTAAGAATTCCAAGGCACTCATAAAAAGAACTTGAAAAAACTTTCTAATACTTTATTAAAGGAGGAAATCTCAGCACTGAAGACCTAACATAAAGTATGTAGTTGAAACGCATGAAGTTAATTGTCTATTAAATTCGAGGAATAAATATGATTTGCTGACAAAGATCCATCAGTGTATATATGTTTAAAATCAGAAATGTTCTGCAAAGTCATTAAAAAATTGAAATAAAATATTATGTGCAGTGTCTGATTTTTTTATGAGATTTTTCAAATTAAAACTGTGTTCACACCAAGGCAAAAAACCTCATTAGCTTTCATCACTGAAGTGTTAGAGATATCAAAGTTTCAAATTAAAATATGTATTCTCCTATCAAAACGAGTAATGGAAAGTGTTTTTGTACAATATAATCTATCTAAAAATAAACTTTTTTGTAAGAATGATAAAGCCTTTGATGATGATGCAGTTTTAAAATGGTATTGATGGGGAACAAAAGTTGTCTCCTTAAGTCTCTGGTATGTTCAAAACCATGTATAAACTTTGGACAGAAGATTTTCAGTAAGCACTGGAACAGTTTTAGTACAGTATTATAGACTGTGTTCAATTTGTATAATATTCATTTTCTGGCAGAGCCATAAACTACACAATCATAGCCTAATTTTGATCATGTGAATGCATGATAAATAATAAACAGCTGTCATAAGAATCCCATGAATTATGCAATAAAGCTTTAAAATGTTCATTGCTTGTTCGTAATGTTTACAAAATTGTCAAATATGAGAATGAAAAAAGCTAATTTATGAAAAACTAGACAGTTAAGATAGGTGATTTTTACTGATTTGGGGAGAGTCAGGCTATTGAATGGGAAGTTTAAACGTTTAGTTGGAAGCGTTTAGCCTAAAAGCGGATTGTTGATTGTACAATTAGTCTGATCTTCAGCTGTTTCAAGAATGTCATCTTCTGTATGGTATATGAAAAGTATTTCGAAAATGACACGATATAGAAAGTTTAATGAATTATGAAAGGTGACTATAACTTTATCGTTTTATATTGTTTTCAATTTCATAATCATTTCTGCTTGTTCAGAGGACAAAACTTTGATTAATACATCAGCACCATTGTGTCTTTTTTTTTATTTGCTTAGCCTCTATTCTCATTCCTATAAAAGGTTTGTGGAGGTTTCCAAAATATTTTTTTGAAAAGCCTTCCTTTTTTTTTAATGAATACAAAATCCAAAATTACTTCTGAAAATTGGTAATAACTAACATTTTCACCACTCATTGATGGATTTTTCTGACAGCAGGGCTCTTAGAAGAAAACAAAATGTATGGGAAAGTGATTGTTCAAAACAAAAAGAACAGACTGCCAAGGAAGTTGTATCAATTTTAGCCTCACATTTTTTCTCTGGCTGTGACAATATTGGTTTTCCAAATACTCATTCCTTCCAGTTTGATCAGGTTCTGCCACACCTCATCATTTCACCTCTTTCTGACATCCCAATGGGTAACTGCTAAAGTATTATTCAAAACTAGATGATGGGCAGTTCTCCCATAAAGTGCCAGGGACAGAGCACGTCCAAAGCTAAAGTCAAGAAGGATTTCATGAAATGGGCATAAGACATAAGTCCCCATTACCTAGTCATCAAATATCAAGGCCCGGGGAAAAGGTGAAAAAGATTGGTGAGGTCCCTCAAGTGATTGATGCCCATACTCATCTCAAGGAGATAAGCCCTTTGAGAGCACGAAACAGGAAAGTTTATATCAAATAAAAAGATTATAAAATATAAATTTTAAATGAATAAGTTTTATATATATATATATATATATATATATATATATATATATA
>BMAW01125050.1:0-30530 GCA_019974015.1 Nephila pilipes | reverse complement strand
TATATATATATATATATATATATACACTGAAAATTTATGAAAAAAATAATTTAGAATATTTAAAAAGACAAAAATCCAGATATATAATAAATATACATATATATGACTTACCATAACAAAAATAAATACAACTCTTTCATTACAACAAAATTAAAAATTAATATTCAGTTGTAATAAGGTAATCCAGTAGTGATAATTCATAACTATAACTTAAAAAACCATCAAAAATTTCATCATAATTTCTTTATTTTTTTAAAAGGAAATCAATTCATAAAAAAGAAAATTTTCTACTAAAATAAATCCTTAAACATAAAAAACAGTAAATCATTTCAAATCAAAATGTATCCAAAAATTAAAAGATGCAATTAAATCAAAAAAATTACACATACCATTTCCTAATATAATTTTTAAATTCAGATTCTTTCAATTTAAAAGTGTACAAACAATTATAAATGATTGTTCAAAATAATATAAATCTGTTACTCTCAAAGAAATGCTTTATACATAATATGGTAAAAGGAAACATTCTATAACAATTTAAAAATTAACAGTTAAAAAACAAATTTGAATTATGAAAAGCTATTTACAATCAACAACATGTATAATAATGCTTAAATTATATTAGTTTAATTAAAGTTTTAATTACAGAATGCACTGATAATTAAAATCAATTAATCTAGAGTAAAAGATAGTTCTGAAGATTAATCATTATGTGTCTTGCTATTTATGTCCACAAAAAAAACTATTAAATAACTTTTCTGTAGCAAGAAACTTGGGAAAAGATTGAATTATTAGAGATATGCATAAAAAATAAGATATCATGACAAATTTGACAAAACTTTTTAAGTTTTACAGAATTTAAAAACCAACTAATACCATAGAGTGAAATAAAACACAAGTTAAATTATTTTATATCTTTTCAAACTTACAGCAAAAAAAAATTTACCACAAGTACTTTTAATATTCCTGAATAAAAATCTAAAATAATATTTACTTACAAGTGCCTTTCCAATGGTGAATCTTTCAAGCCAATAAAATAAACTAGTCTCTTCTTTTCATTAACCCAAACCTATATTGGAACATTTTTTTTTTTTTTTTTAGAAATTAATATATAATGATGACAATACTTTCAAAAAATAGTAAAAAAAAATTCCCTTTAATTCAAAATCATTAAAATTGATCAAATTATGTTTTAATGAAAATTAGACTATATTATCATTTTTTAATATTGGCTTAAAATTCAACCTCATAAAAATGAAAGTTAAAAAAAAAGGAGTTTAATTATTACAAATGGTAAAATATTTGTTTCACTGTAATTATAATTCAAATTCTAATTAAATAATTTTAGTTACCAACAATTATGTTGTTGATAATTAAGAAAACGTGTAATGATTAAATCAGAAAATATTGTTTCAAAGCAGAAGTGACTTTAATAAAACATATTCAGAAAGAAAAAAAAATTGTTTTTCAATACTTTAAAAATATCACTTAGTACAGATATTCTTTTCATTAAAAAATAAAACTCAATCTTGGAATGCTATTAAAGAAAGAATACTGATCCAATATTAATATCAAACTTTGATTACAATTGTTTATATAGGATACCACAAGTAATTACACTCTGCATTTCTATTTTAATCAATTTATTTTCTTCCTACAATAAAATCTGTCCATATTTTGTCTCCTACACTTTAATGATAAATAGATTTTCGAATTAGTACACAACATTTACATAATGTATCTAAATTTCAATAGTACAGCATAATGGTATTTACAATTGGGGCCAAACTCTCTCACATTAAACAAAATACCCTTTAGAGCAAACAAGACTTATGAATCTATTAGTATACAAAAATCTAATGAAAATCCAACCACATTGAGAAATTTAAAAAGGCAATTTTTTAATGTTAAATAGATATGTTACACTTATACTAAATTAAAGGATAGGAGATTAAAGATAAACATCTATATTACATTCTTTTTATTTTCATTATAAAAGAATAGTCATAGATTAGTTTCACTAGATAAAAGTACCCTTCACCTATTTTTTAACAACTCTTCATAAACATCAAACTTCTAAAAAGTCAAAGTCAGTGTAATCAATGGATAGTTTTCATTCATTACTGAAATCATTATATCAGTTTAATAGTTTTTAAATACACATTGAACTGTTTTTATATCCTCTCCCCAACTATATGTCTAAGCTTTTTCAGACTGCATTCAATGGATTTATCATCAATGGACAAGGAAATAAATACATAGCTTGGGGGTTAAGTTGTGGGAGTCTATTAAATGAGAAAATCAAAATCACTCAGAATACCCCCCAGACAAACAATAGATATTTGTGTCTAAGAAAAGTACAACAAATGTTTAACTGAGTCAATTTGACACCATCTTCACATCGGAAATATGTATTAGTCATACCCAATCATATTTTCTTAGTGGCAAAAGAGCATTTATCAAAGCAATTAACATTTATTTCATATGCACCAACTTTGAGTAATAAAAATTAAAACTTAAAAATAAAAATAATATCTTTTAAAACTGAATTATAATAAAACTCATAAGATATTTATAATAGCATTCCTTAACTCCAATCTATTGATTCATTATATCAATATATTAACAGGAATAAAAAAAAATCCAAGGAAATAAACTGAAATTAAGTACACTTTTTTAAATAAGTTATTCTTCTATGTATACTACAAAAAATTCATCTAAAATTTAAAATTATTACTCACATCTGACTCTGAAACTTCCCATTCGCCTGAAGTGAGAGAAATCTTCTGTTTTATCCTTTTTGATAACTCTGCTACTGAAAACAATATGAATATGAACAAATTTTTATGTAAAATTTTCAAACATACACAATTTAATGAATAAATGAAAAAAAAAATTGAAACTTGAAAGTATTATACATAAAACAGTAAGCTCTTTTCAGCATTAACAGAAACTTGAACAACTCTTCCAACTTTTAATCTTTATCAATTTTAAAAAGGAAGTGATATGAAACATATCATAAAAAATATACAATGAACCTAAGTCACACACCAACTATGGAAAGCAATCAGTAATGTTATACTATATTTATATTATTTATTTATATATGTGCGTGCGTGCTGGGTTTACAGAATGATTATACACATATATAATAAATAACCACAAATTCTTCATAGATTACTCATTCATTAGCCAGTTCATTTCCTTCAAAATAACATCAACTATACAAGTGAAGGAGTGATAGCATTTTAATGGTGCCAGAGCTACATGTGGCCCTGCTGCACCAAACAAGGTAAAGCTGTGATCTAGACAGTTGCAAAAATTGAATAAAGACAAAAATTGGTTCACAGGAGGGTGCAAGTGAGTGAGTGAGTGACAGTAGATTTTAATGGCGCAAGAGCCAAAGTAGGCTATGCTGCGCCAAACATTTGTTAAAGTTTATTTAAAAAGTAACAGCCTAAAAACGCAAGACAAATATAAATAACATACAAAGATAAAAAGCTAAAAATCAAATGTGGTGTAAAAGGCCAATATATCTTAAAAAGGCAAATAAATTATGGTGGGGGTTTTCCCCCACCAAGTCAGAAAGTTTTAAAACAGATGATTGAAAAAAAGTCCGGCGATGATGATCAAACACCGGACAGTCAATTAAAATGTGATGAATAGAATAATGGACATGACAGGAAGGACACTCGGGAGCATCTTCTCCAAACAAAAGATGTTTGTGTGTAAAACGAGTATGTCCAATGCGAAGGCGAGTCAATCTGACATCGGCTCTTCGCACCGGAAATACAGGCCACTCTCCGATGATCGGTCTCACCGAGTGTAATTTGTTATTTATCTGTAAATTCCACGATTCCTGCCATGTCTGATGAATGAGATTTAAAATGTGACGTCGTAAGTCCTGAAATGGGACTGCAAACTGCAGAGGATTCGTTGCCGAACGTGCAGCCGAGTCCGCTTGTTCATTTCCTAAAATACCTACATGACTAGGTATCCAGCAGAATTTTATGTCATAACCCCTGCTATAAAGCTGGCAAATAATGCCAGCTATTTCAACCACGATAGGATGACTTTGATCGTGCAGATGTGCCAAAGTTTCCAGGACGCTCCTGCTGTCAGTATATACAACGAACTTTCGAGAACTGGATGTCTCGACTAATTTCAGGGCACAGTAGATGGCGACTGCTTCGGCAGTGTAGACACTGCAGGAAGAGTCGAGCCGGTAACTGTGCCTGATGTCGTTTGAAACGACACCACAACCGACGTAACCAGTTCCTTTCGATTCATCCGTGTATATAGGAATATAATCCTCATACTGACAGCGATGGAAGGCAAAGATTCTCTGGAGAACAATGGGACATGTGCTGGATTTGCTGTAAGAAGCAAAGGGGTTATGATAAATAAACCTTGGAATATTCCAAGGTGGAAATTTAATAAAATTTCGTTGCTGAACATCCAAGTCATGTAGGCCGAGTTCCTCGATGAATACCTTCACCCTCTCAGAAAAAGGCCGGATGAAGGAAGGACGAGCACTGTACAGTCTCCTTAAAGACGGGCTGGTATTAATGTTTTGATATGGATGAGATGGCAGAGATGACATTTTGAAATGATAGTAGAGCGACAGTTTCAGGCGCCGCGAAGCCAAAGGCAGCTGGTTACAAATGACATAGAGGCTCTGCACAGGTGACGTTCGAAACGCACCACAGCAGATTCTAAGAGCATTATGGTGGACTGGGTCAAGCTTCCGCAAGGTAGTTTTGCAGGCAGATCCGTAGACGACACATCCGTAGTCGATCCGAGACAGAATCACCGACTGATACACTCGGAGTAATGAAGTTCGATCCGCTCCCCAAGAGGTGTTGGATAACACCTTCAAGATGTTGAGGGATTTCTCACACTTCCTCCGCAGATATAAAATGTGCGGAAGGAAGGTGAGTTTGCGGTCGAAAATTACTCCGAGGAAGCGGACGTCAGGGACGACAGGAGTAGACGTATTACGGATACGAATGTCAGGATCGGGATGGAGACCCCGTTTCCTACAAAAATGCACGCAACTACTCTTACTGGGAGAAATACTATGCCCATTTGCGTCACACCATGTAACCAGGTTATTGACTGCGGTCTGAAGTCGTCGCTCAATGATACGCATTGACGATCCTTCGCAGGAAATCTGCAGATCGTCAACGTATAATGAGCCATGAACTGATGGCTGAAGTTTTAAAAGAATTGGTGACAGGTGACAGATGAAAAGAGTCGGACTTAAAATACTCCCCTGAGGAACTCCTTCAAATTGAATAAAAGATGAAGATAAAATATTACCAACCCGTACTTTAAATGATCTGAAATTTAAAAACATTTTAATAAAAAGAGGTAAATTGCCTCTCAGACCATAATCGAAAAGAGTGCGCAGAATCCCATAGCGCCACGTACGGTCATATGCCTTTTCGATATCAAAGAAAATAGAAACCAAATGATTCCTCCGTACGAAAGCAGAACGAATCTGACTTTCGAGTAGAAGGATGTTATCTACTGTGGATCTTCCTTTACGGAAGCCACTCTGAAACGGAGGAATGCATTGATTCTTTTCCAATTGATATACTAGACGGGCATTGACCATACGTTCTAGCGTCTTACACAGGCAACTCGTCAGAGCGATAGGCCTATAGTGGAGAGGGTTCTTTGGATCCTTACCAGGCTTCAGAATAGGAATAACGATTGCTTCCTGCCACTGGCTAGGAAACACATGCTCCCTCCATATTCGGTTGAATAGGTGCAAGAGACTGACAAGTGAATCCTCGCTCAAGTGGCGAAGCATATCGTATGTTATACCATCAGAGCCTGGACTGGTATTGTTAGATAAGGACAGAGCCTTTCTCAATTCCCACATGTCAAAGTCACAGTTGTAAGGGAGTGGTTGCCGACACCTGAAGTTGATAGGTGTCTGCTCAGAACGATTCTTAGTCGCTAAAAATGTAGCGCTGTAAGAATCGGAGCTTGACACACTAGCAAAAGAGTGGCCGATTACATTGGCCACTTCGACAGGTGAAGAATGCACAGCATTTGCAGTTTCCAGTATCGGGATGGAAAATTCCCGATACAGGGAGTTTGCAGCTTTTACCTTTCTCCATAACTGTTGACTTGTGGTAGACGATGTGATGGAAGAGACATACCTGATCCAAGATTCCCTCTGACTATGTCGCCTTACTCTGCGAGCAATTGCCCTTGCCCTTTTAAAGGCTATGAGATTTTCAGTTGTGGGATACCGTCTGAAGATACCCCACAATTTCCTTTGTTCCCGGTAGGAGGATTGACATTCCTTATTCCACCATGGTTTACTCATCTTCCTCTGTGATGTTCCAGTCTTCGGTATCGCTGCATCAGCAGCGTCCACGATAGAGGTAGTGACAATTTGGACAGAGCTATTAATATCCTGATCTTGAACCATTGTACCGGTAATAACCGCTAACCGTGTGAATAAATCCCAATCTGCCCGGTTGAAGCGGTAAGTGGGGGGACGTAAACGCACCCCACTACCATGAACCTGGGAGATCAGGAGAGGGAAATGATCACTATTGTAGAGATCATTAAGAACCTCTAAATTCAGCGACGGTAGCAGTGTTGGTGAACAAATGGCTAGATCAAGGGAATGAAAAGTCCTAGTGGGAGCATGGAAATACGTTTTCTCGTCGGTGTTCAGCAGACAGAGACTGTGATCAGAGATCAATCGCTCGATCTGCCGACCACGAGAATTTGTACCATCATACCCCCACTGAGGGCTGTGTCCATTAAAATCACCAAGCAGAAGGAAGGGAGCTGGTAACTGATCGACTAGTTGGTCTAAATCCATTTGTGACACAACATCGTTAGGTGGCAGATAAATGCAGCAGACTGTGATTAAAGTGCGGGTATCGATCCGCACAGCCACAGCCTGCAACGATGTGGTCAGTGTAACGACGTTATGAGGACAGTTCTGGGAAGCGAATATACAAACACCTCCAGAAGGAGATGCTGCATCAACATCCCGTCGCACACAATGATATCCACGCACACGGGTTGTCATATTACTCTTCAGAAAAGTCTCCTGAAGAGCAATGCAGACAGGTTGGTGCGTAGATAAGATGGATTTGAGATCCTCTAGTCTGGGTCGTAAACCACGGCAGTTCCAGGAAACAAAAGCCATTAATTGGGCGCACTCGAAGGGGAAGGTCCCGTTTCCAGGACCCCCATGGAGTCATAATCTTCGGGCGATGGGTGTAATATCACCGCATCCCCGTCAATGACCCTTGTTTTTTTTCGAGGAACGCTGTTCTTCGAAGCAAGTTTTAGTTTTTGCCTCTGCAAAGCCTTTGACCTGGCCAATGGCCTAGCCTGATTAGCCTTAGCAGAGGAAGTGGTTTTAATATCATTTATTTTTTTTGTTTGAAGTGAAAAATTAGTCTTAGCAGTTGATGAGGTTTTAAGAACTTTTACTGTTTTCTTTCGTTGCGGTGTCTTAGTGTTAGGTTCAGTAGATGTAAGAGGTTCCGGAAATTGAGTAGATTTAGAAGCTTTTTGTAATTGGGTGGCCGTTGCGTAGCTTTTTCCCTGTATTGGAGTACGGGAAGCAACCACTCGGCGAGCCTCGGGATAAGATAAATTCTGCATCGTCTTCACCGTAGTAATTTCTTTTTCTTCTGCCCATTTAGGGCAAGAACGAGAGTATGCAGGGTGGTTGCCCTGACAATTGACACACTTCTCTGCTGCGTTACAGGAAGCACTATCGTGTCCTGTTGCTGTGCAGCGAGAGCATGTCATTTGTCCCCTACACGCGTTCTTTGAATGGCCGTATCGCTGACAATTGAAACACCTAAGTGGGTTTGGAATGTATGGTCGGATGGGGAGTCGGAGATATGCAGCCTGAACAGTTTGTGGCAGGGTAGGATTCGAGAAGGTCAAGATGAGGTGCTTAGTATTAAGCACCTTTCCATCTCTCCTAATCGTTATCCTCCGGACACCACAAACTTGCTGGTCTTGCAAATTCTCCAATATTTCCTCTTCCGACACATTCACTAAATCAATTGAAGATACGACGCCACGGGAATAATTCAAATTCCTATGCGGTGAAGTGATTACAGGATACGGTCCCAAAGTCTTCATTTTCATAACTTGTTCTGCTTGTTTTGAATTGTTGACTTCAATTAAGAGGTCACCAGAACGCAGCTTCTTTAAATCTTTGACAGTTCCTAACATTCCTTGAATTCCTTTTTGTATTAAAAAGGGCGAAATTAGAGCAAAAGTCTCAGTTTCTCTTTTAATTATGAAAAAACGGAAATTTGAATTGTTTCGTACGTCTGCAGACTGAGTATGTTCCTCTTCGTTGTTATTCAAAATATGGCGTTCCACGCGGTCAGCCCATGTTTCACCATTTGGAAAAGAATTTTTGATTGCTTTGGGAGCCAAAAACGATTTTCCTTGAGTTGTGTCCATAGTGCCTTATAAGAAAAAAAATTTCACGGAAAGAATTCTAGTTCGATGGGTCCCCGCCAGACCCATCTCCCCACCCTTTCCTAACGCGGAAACGAGTAACCGGCGGAGAGATTCGTTTCAGCCGGACAATGTGACCTGCCCCATTACGTGCCCAGGCAGAGGCACAGGTCCAAGGCCGAAGCCGAGGAGGATTTCTCGCAATGGGAGGGAGGTCACACCATCCAGCCACACGCAACCAAGGCTCTCCCTCTGGGAACATTTTAAGGATGACATTCCGAAACTGTCACCGACGGCGCACGCAACTCCTCTCCTCGCACACCCTTCCCTACCCAGGACCTTTTCCAATCACGCCCATGCGGTCTCCCACTAGGTACCTCCGCATGAGGGGTACTGGGGCCCCGTATTGTTAGAGCTAGGCATGCAGGAAATCGGCATTGATACGCCGTCGGCCTTTTAGTGATTTAGTAGAGACACCACAAATATTTTTTTTTTTATTTTTAAATATTTTTATTCATTTTTTTTAATTTTTAATTTTTTTTTTTTTCAACACAAAAGTTAGCACACAGAAGAAATTAAACTGTGTTAGAGTAAACTGTTTCCTGCCTGATATCATAAAATATCAAGCGGAAAACCCCCAAAGCAGAACACATGACAAAGAAAAAAAGAGGGGGAGAAGAAGAGGAAAACAAAGATCACTGAGGTACCCCGGGGTTGTGAAGCCCGTACTCATCTCAGATAGATGAGCCCCCTGAGGGGAACAGGAGGGTGCAAAATAGAGAAGGATTACTATGGTATCCCGGGGGCATGTCACTCATGTTTACAAAAGACAGTAAACCCTGTGTGAAAAAAAATATCACTAGGGTGTTTCAGGGTCTTAATGTCCATACATACCAAAAGAAGGCAAGTCCCTGAGGCCCACCAACCTGGAGGACCAGTCCCCTGATATAATTTCTAGGGGTAGGGTGCTCGGTTATACCCTCAGACACTGGGTACCCATTTTAGTATTCTCTTTCAACATGCATGAGCTACATTGTTACTATTCTTTCACACCTGGTCACCAAACAGATTATTTACTACACAAAACTTGCTAACACTACCCATTAATAATAATAATTTTATTTTCCTATGGAAGAACATAAATAATGCATTTCCAGGATAAATATACAATAAATCACATTTGCTACTTTACATTTAATAAACTTTTATTTTATTTAAAAGGAGAAATACTAGGCAATTAAAATAGAAAGATAATACAAAAACTTCAACATATTTACAATTCACTTCCAACAAGAGTTGCAATTACAAAAGATGCTACTTTTCTCTCAGTACATTATAACCTCTCTAAGACTATAATTATCATCTGCTTTGAATCACATGAATATATAGTTAGATATAGATAATATTTTATACATCATGTAGAAAAATAATGTTAATACACACAAATTTATTTAAAGGCATATTCATTGATTGATTTATATATAGCTTTCATTTATTTAATTGGCTAATAAATATACTAATTTTACAAAATTGACAAACAAAAGATGAATAAGACAAAGTGATATTACCTCCCCTTTTCTCTCTTGAATTGCTCATTTCACATTCACTGATCATTAAAAGTTCTACAGTTATAATATAGAGATGTCTAAAACCAGTTTCTTCACTACCCCACAAAAAAGTAATTTCATGTGGATTTTCTTGGGTAAAGAAATACAAGACATCAGTGACCTACAAATAAACATTTTTAAATATAAATGAGATAGAATGCAATGGTGTTTAAAAGTACAAGAAACAATTGCAACTATGCTAATCCAAGCAAGGATCTAGATGTTTGAAAAATTGGAGAGATCATAAAAAATAGTTAAGATTTGAAAAGAGAAGTATTGCTAAGGTAATCCAGGAGCACACCCATTTTTACCAAAGACAGTAAACCTCATGGGATAGAAAAAGATCACTCGGGTGCCTCAGTTTCATGATGCCCGTACTTATCTAAAGAAGGTAAGCCCCTGAAGAATAAATATAAAATAGAATATCTAAATAAAACTATTATAAAAAAATTAACGTTAAGTTTACTTACATTTATCCAAACATTAGATATTTCTTCATATATCACTTGTGCCACTGGAGTACTTTCAATGTGATTAGTATATATATCTTTGGTGGGTTTGTTTGAAACAAACGAGGAAAAGGGAAGCAAAACCAAATGCTCATGACTCTGCAAACGATCTAGGACTGCAGCCCAAACACTACAAAAATTAAATATAGCACATATTAAGTGACATCTAATACATATCTTATTATGCATTTAATACTTGGCAAAACAAATTGTGAGAAAATAACATAACCCAAAAAGAGCTGGAACAAATTCTATTGACAATTGATGGAAAATATATCTTTTAAATAATTACTGATTTAACAAACATTAATTAATGAAGTAAAAAGATGAAATCTTTGAATTGGGGCCTAACTATCAAATGATACATTGCAATATTATGATTATTGCACCATTTACTATTCTCTGACAATTTATAATTCTCTATATATATTTTCAGAAATCATTTAATTTATTCAGTTGCATGTTCCCAGTTTAAAGATTTATACTAAAATACTTAAATAAAATTTTTGTTGAGTTTTATTTTAAATACTACCCATCCATACAAAAGAACAGGTACTTCTGCTGGTTTTAAATACATCTACCAAAAATTTCCAGATAATATATATGTGAGTGTGATTTTTAGAAGTAAATTTATGTAGAACTGAAATTTGAAAATTTCGGGAGGGGGGGCGGTATTTTATAGTATTGAAACAGTAATTAGTAGAAAAACATTCAAATCCCATTAACTTGCCATGGCCATGCTCCATGGGAATTAAGTGATCCACAAGTTATAGTATTAATATAATCGAGGGATAAAATTAATTCCGACAATGATATGAATTTCCTGTGGTACATTTACACTTCTTTTAAAATTGTAACAGAAATCCCTTTCTTACAAAAAAAAATCCTTACAACTCTTAAAATTTAGACAGTAAAAAATGATTAATGTACATGAGACCTTCAAAATGGAACATTTCACTTTTTCAAAAATGGTGATTCATATCCAATCCTAACATACAAATCCAAAGATAAATAAAAAGTATTAAAATGGTTAACCCCTCTTTTAGCCCAAAAACTTCCATGAGATGCATTTCATAGACAACCATTTGTTCATCTTCAGTAAATCAGATTTTTATTTTCTCTCTTTAGAAAAAAAAAAAATGTCAGCACTTTACGATCAGAAGATTTGTGATTCTACTTTGCAACCAAGCTTAAGAGTGTGGACTTTTCCCAGCTCTTCTTATTCTTGTTTCTTTATCACCTCTTTTCTTAAGACCCTTGCCACATTTCTTCCAAGTTAAACGATAAGTTTTGTTTCCTTTCTGCCCTTTTGACTCGAAGTCTCTGATCATCTATTTCTGGATGTTTTTTAAGATTACCCCTTCAGCATATCTTTTGTTAATTTATTTCTTTTAGTTCCGGTTTCATAAAAGATTTCTATGTTACCTCTGCACTTCTTTTTTATTCGCTTTTAGGTGTGCAAGTACTGTGTGACTTGCATCTTTCTCTTGTTTTTAAATTCTCTTACTTGGAGTAAAGTTTGCTATTTTCAAATTAGAACTCAATGGCATTGTTTATTCCCATGATATATAAAATAGGAAGAAAAAAGTATAAATGTCTACTTTTAAAAAGTCCTGACATCATTTGAAAAAAAGATTAATCTGAATTTCATAAAAAGGGAGCCATAGTAAAACCATGAGTTAAGCAGATTCACAAGTTATAAGGGTCCAACAGTATGTAGATTTCAAATACAATGAAAACCTAAAATTAAACTTCAATAAAAAAAAAAAAAAAAAAACTGTTTAAGAATTGCAGTACAAATTGTGATAGAAGCAAACTTTTTTTTGTCATAATTAATGCAAAATAATAATTCCTATATCGATACAAAGTTAAATCAGTAACAAAAAGTTAAACTATAAAATTTTTACACTAATAAAAAAAAAATAATAATACTCACTATCTACCATCAGGTGTCCATCCAGTTCTTACAAGATACTCCATGTCTGGGCAAAGAGATGAAAGATTTTCATTTAACTCAAGATTTGGCAGAACTTCTATCTAAGAAATATTGTTTCATGTCAAACAAATATGGCTTTATGAAAGTTCAAAAGCTACAAACATTTTAAAAATGTTTTAAGCATATTATGGTAATAAAAAAAAAATATCAGTAATAGGTTAATAGGCTACACATACAGTAAATTATTTCTATTTACTCCATCTCAATCATAATTATTTCTATTATCTATTATAAATTTCAATGGTTGTAGAAGGTTTTAAGTAGTGAAATCATAGAAAAAAATGACAGTATTTAGGATCTACAAAAACAACACATTCAATTAGAATAATAATATTTATAACCTTAACAAAGAATAATATAGTATATAACCAAGGTGATAAAAATGCTTTGCTGGAAATAACGTAAATACAATTCCACTAACATCTATTACTAATAATATTCAATACTATAAATTATAAAACTATCTAAAAGATTAATTAAAATATATTACAGTGTACATAAGTAAATAAAATTTATATGCATTATTATAGTCATGACATTTTTCAATTCTTTACTCAGCAATATTACAAAAGTAAATTTTTAAGAAAATGAAACAAGCTAGAATATGAAAAAGACAGAATATGAAGCAATTGTATTTGAGGAAATGTGACTATGATATGCTGCAAACTTTTTAAAAAATACTAATAACTTTTTTCTAAGTCAAAACTTTCAAAATTAGCTTTAGCAAAAAAAAAAAAAAAAAACCATTTTTAAAAATAAATACAATTCAACAAATTCATTACATATATTCAAATAAAAAATAAAAGGGGCAAATGTGAGAAAAAAATGATTATTTAAATTTCAGCTATCTTAAATAACTTATCAAGAAATATATCATCAAACAAAAGTACCTAATAAAAACTTGTGTTATGAAAAAATTATAGTATATTCCTTCAATCCAATAAATATATTAAAACTTTGATTTTGTTTTGATATTCTATGAAATGAAAACCATACACTAAGAGTTGTCCATTAATAAGAACAAAAAATATTTTTATAAGCATTATGAGTGCTAGTTTTTTCAGCAATAACAATCAAAACATTACATACTTTACAATAAATAGCATTTAAATTTACTGATTTATGTTATACAACTACCATTAACTTCAAATTAATTGAAATAAAGAATTTTTAAACAAACCTGGTTTGTTGAAGATAATCGAAATTCTATTATCTTCAAAGTTGACTTAGCATTTTTAGTTCCTGTAAATGGAAAAAATTTCCATGACATTCAAAAGACAGAGAAATTCTAATCCATTGAAATAAATTTTGAACTTAAAATGCCATTAATTTTAAAGAAATAATCTCCACTTAATACTCATAATAATAAACTTAAAATACAGTTTTCGATAAATACTATACTTCGTAGGTCTTCAATTTGGGTTCCAAAAGAGATCACTATTTACTTAATCAAAGTGCATAAATTTTAGTAAAATTTTAATTTTTACAAAAGTTTGAATTCTTAAAGACAGTGTGCTTCTAAAAATAAATATAAATAAATATTTTATGGATAAAATAAAAACTGAAACTTCATAAAAGTAACATGCTTCAAATACATTAATCATGATACATTACGTCACATTAGTCTCCGTTCTTTGGCTCAATCGATATATCTCAAAATAAATATATCAACCGACACTCAGTAAAAACCAAAATTTAGTTCAGTTGATATTATTGCATTTTTGGATTGACATTAGAGAAGAATATTATGAAATTGCCAAAAGAGCTGTGAAGCATTCATTGTCATTTGTTTCTACCTATGCATACAAAAAGCTTTCTCTTTGTATGCTGTGACAAAAACAAAATATAGAAATAGATTGGATGCTAAAAAAGATATTATGTTACAGATTTAAACAATTATTTCAGGAGTTAAAATACTTCGCAATAAAAAACAATCACAGCTAAGTCATAAGAGAAAAATTTCTTTTTACGATTTTGTTACAATTTAAAATATAGTTGCTTTTATTTATTATTGATAGAATACATTTTCAGAAACCAAAAAATGCCATTAGCTACCTTTCCATTCATTATCTTATTAAAATGTATCTTATATTTCCATTCATTATCTTATTCCTTTGTCTCGCTTCATGAACTAGAACCCAAAATGTAAATTTTACATATTGCTAGTAATATGCAAAAATTTGCACATGTAAATTTTACACGTCACTAGTAATACATGAATTTTCAAACACGTAACTTTTAGGTGTTGCTAATAATACACGACTTTTTTAAATATGTAATTTTAACATAGTCCTGGTGATAAGTCTTCATTTTTAAATCTGTGAATGGCATATATAAAAGTGCTCCAATTCTTATTTCATACAGTGTTGAAAAAATGGCCAAATGGGGCTAGTACTTAATGGATTAAGAATTTCAAGAATTGATTTTTGAATCTGAAGATAGTGAAAGTGGTGATAACATTGAATTTGATGAAGATAGTTGAATGATAGTGATGCTGATCCAGATTATATTCCTGATAATAAAATAGAGATTGATCTTGATTTAGAAATTCTTTCCTTGATACAAGAACTTGAGTGCAGTGGTGATATGAACAAAAGTAAAAAAAAAGAAAATTGAATTACATGTTCAAAAGAAAAATAGAAAGACTACAAATATTCAAGATACAAATGAACAAGGTCATATTATATTTATGGATGCTGACTTAATAAAAGGAATAAATGGTTATACGAGTAGTATATGAAAATTATTGTTAATAATAAACAGAAAACTAGCATAAAAATATTAGACTAGGTCCAGTTGCTGATGTTTGATTTGCTAAAGACCAATTGATTGTTTTAATTTGTTTATTTCCAATATAATAAAGAAAGGATTACTCACACAAAAGTAAAAATAAACCCAAAGAAGATATGTTACACAAATATTATGGGAGGTTCCCTAAATAATTTAAATTATGATGAACTGAATACCTTGTTTGGAATATTAATACTAACTTCAGCTTTACAAGATAATCATTAGTCAAAAACAAAAAATTATGCTTGGTGTAATATTTTCTGGTGGAATGTATAGAACCCAAATCTGGAAAAGCTACATGTGGAGAGCACTAGCAGTTATGTCTCTCTGTATAGACATATAATTGTATTGGTAATTAATTATTATGTAAATTTATTTTTCAATTGTGTAGATTATGTTAAATTTAAAAGGTTAAAGACTTTCATTATATTTAAAAACCAACATTAATGTAATATCAGCAAATAAAATGAATTTTACGTGAGCACGTAAATTTTACCTATCTCTAGTGATAGCGGCATATAAAAACACGCTACTATTTTAAGGTTAAAAACTGCCACTAAAGCTATATCATTTCCAAAAGGGTAAACAAGTTATAAAACAAAATTTATTTTTCCCAAAACAAACTTTTTTTTCACACACAAATCCTTTTTAAGAGATTTTCCTTTAATAAATATAAATATAGTAAAATAATACATTTTCAAATGTGATTTTAATAATGACATTAATGCATTATTTGATATTTTAAAATTATACTAAGCAATGAAAAAAAGGAAAATTTAATCAATTTGTTATTCTGAAAATAAAAATGTTTCCTTTAATAAGTATTTTCACTGCCTTTTTCCTAACAATAACATAAGAAATACCTGCACGAGGAAAGCGAAAAATTTCCAAATCTTTTTCATCTCCGAAACATGGAAGGTAAAGCAATTCTACACCACTTTCATCCACTTCTTCGTATAATATACGATAAATATCACTACCTACAAAAGTATAATAGTGTACATCAAATATACAATTAAACTAATTAAAATATTGTGATTTGAAAATTTGAATCAGTAATTATTCTACAAGATAAGAGTGTTTACTGAGCTCTAAAATATAATTCATCTATTTTTTATTAATATCAGATATCTTAAGACATTATTATGAAAGCTGATAGCCATAATATTCTTCAAATATTTCAGATTTGAAGCTGATAACTAAAATATTCTTCAAATATTTCATACATACAAGCTTAATACATTTCCCTGAATTTGTGTTCCAAAATTATAAGAGATTTTGGCAAATTGAAATTATTAAAATAATGCTTTCTCACAGAATGAAACTAATTTGCACATTTTTAAAAATATAAATAAAACTGAAGTTTCAAAATAATAATTCAGGTAAATAAATTGAAAAGTGGAAAAAAATAATTTTAATCAGAGGGGGAAAAAAGTGCTAAAATGAAAAGAAAAAAAAAATGTGTGAAGTCTCCAATATATGTCAACAAAGAGTCACACATTTAAGAATAAACAATCTGCCCATTTAAAGACTACAAACAATAATGTGATTGACCTTCTTAAATTCATTAACTGGTGTAAATTGCTACTTTCACACTACGGATTACAGAATTTCTAAATGTTCAAAACACTTTTTGTGTATGTATCTTAGTAATAAGGGTATGATCTCAATGCAATTTCAGACTTTAAAATCCAAAGCATTTCTAATTAACTTAATTTTAAAAAATATTATAACCTATGCATGGCTTAGTTTGAATATATATAAAACCAAATCAATATATATATAGCTGAGAGGGATGGTCTATATCCAATAAAATTGAGTCTAATCATGCATCTCAATCCAAACCCGAGACAGCAAATTCAATTACTTTATATCATGGCAAAGTTTCTTAGCAGATTCTAATTTTCAAAAAGAAAAAAAAAATCTTTTCATGTATTTGATTTTTTCTTATGTTTTATGTGTCCATATTTGAATCAGTTCTTAAAATCTAACTAATTATTAAGAACTTATCATTCTAATTTTTTTTTATTCATGTATGAATATGATTTTTAAATAATAATTTTTATGCACAATATTTGTATGTGTAGTATAATAAAAAAAATTTCTACATTATATATAAATATATTACTTATTAGCAATCTGCAATTTTTTTTTAAAAAAAATGCATAGTTAACTTTAGCTACCAATTTTCCCAAATGAGAGAGAATGTATGTGTTTTCTCATCAAAGAATAAAAATATGGCAAATACATATATCTCCATAAAAACACACAATTATCAGTTTAAATCATTCAAACTTACCAACAGGAACAGCTACAGGCTGCCACCAAAAACCTGTATACCTGTTAAATTCTTCTTGAGTGATATATGAAGGAATACCAGCACTTAATGGCTCTTTAGATAAATCTGTGTTCCCTACAACAAAGGGAAAATACATAAATATTCCATAGAAATGCTTTTTTCTTGTAGTTCACAATTTCAAATAAAAAAAACTTAAATGCATGCATGGTCTAAATATTGATATAAGTTGATAAAACACATATATAGACTCACAATAAAAACAAATGCCTAAAAACAAAGATGAAGAACTAAACACAATTTTAAACTCTAACTTATATGTTAAGACTTCATGCATTTTCCGGAGTATAAGATAGTTGCTGATAAATACTTTAAAAGGAGTCATCAGCATAAAATATACCTTGCTTCCCCTGACAACTTAAAAAATCAAAAAACAATTTTAATTAGAGAATTTCAATTTCAATTAAGTCATTAGATACTGAAATGAATAACTGATTGGTGATAAAACATTGATAACAAACACAAGTAAAATCACAATTCTAATATTTAATAAATATAATATAAAAATAGGTATTTTATTTGTTAAATTTTATGTTATACAAATATAACTTTTAGTTAGTGCAACATTTGTTACTACTTATTGTTTTAATTTGATATACATGGCTGCAAGTTTGTTTCTGTGAAGCGAAGCGCTGCATTAACATCTAATTGATTTCTTCATTTGGTTTTTATTACTGAAATAGCTGAAATTTTTTTTCACATAAATAGGAAGTGGAAAATGAATAATTATTTGATAACTTTATAACAGAGAGAGAGAGATGGATATTTTCTTTATCAGATTATTAATCCAAAGGTTATGAATTTTCAGTTTCAGAGACATAATGGTTACA
Organism: Nephila pilipes; assembly: GCA_019974015.1. Taxonomy (NCBI): domain Eukaryota; kingdom Metazoa; phylum Arthropoda; class Arachnida; order Araneae; family Nephilidae; genus Nephila; species Nephila pilipes. The sequence continues at coordinate 11,976 of BMAW01125050.1, read as the reverse complement.
ATTTTCAGGTAATGCCCCTAAAGTGGTAAAACAAGATTTCTTAAAACATGCTGTTAGCATAGCAGAAAGAGAGAGGGAGATTACTTGAAACTCGTATTTAATAATAATTTTAAATTAGAATATGTATTTAATCTTCGCTTTAGATGTACACATGTCGTTTGTATGTTAGATTTATATTTGAGGAAAGTAATTGAGATTTACATAACCTTAGAAAGGACATTTAGAATTTTTTTATTGCAGAGCTGCAGCAAAGTCCTGCAAACTATTAGTTGGGAAACATTATTTTAGGGGAGAGTGCCGCATATAGGTGAAAAGAAGCAACCCTGCAAACAAATCAACTAATTTTTCCAACAGAAAGAGATTTCTAGTCCATTCAGGTTATGCTACATAAAACATGGATAAATTTTCCAAACTGATCTAAATTCTATGACAACATATAATAGATTTTACATAAAAATTACCACTTTTAAAATTAAAATAGTTTCTAAATTCAGTGATTTTGTGTGATTGTTAATTTTGAAATATTTTCTGAAAAAAAATTAGATAAATAGATACTTCTTAAGTGGACAAACATTGAATGAATATTTGTAATGAAACAAACACTTCATATACATAATAGCTAAAATTGTGGATACTATTTAAAATTTTAATAATCTCAACTTAGCATGCAGAAATTTTCATGTAATGTAAATACTTATGCAACAATGAAAAGTAAACTCCATATATTTTTGAAACAAGTGATAATGTTAAAACTGAAACAAAAGAAATAAAATTCAACTATCTTTAATATTTAAAAAGTTACATTAAAATTTATTGTTAAAAAGAAATACAAGTTTGAAATCATTTAGATAGTAATTGGAATGTGAAACTAATTAGCTAATCAATCATTGTTCTGAAAACCAAATAATTACAATCTTCATCTGACAGGTTGAAATTCGTTCTCTGAAATACAATTTCATATTTCATTATTTAAATTATAACACTAATTACAATTTGATTTATACTATACATAACGAATGATGAAAAACAAAGAAAAGAAAATAGTGAACAACAAAAATAGAACTAATACTGCTGAGGTACATAAATTTTTGTTTCATTACAAGGAAATAAAATATGTAAAAACAAAATAGGTAAAGGAAGAGAAAGTGTTCTATAATAGCTGCTTGTTGATAGAATGATAAAAATGACATTTTTGAGACACAAGATTATCACCTGAAGCCATCAGAAATAACTTTAAGGCAATTAGTGTTTGTAAGAGTTCAAGAACAACAGGAAAAAAATAATAAAAATTCTAAACTTCGTTTTAGGATTCCAAGAAAAAAGTCATCTGTTAAACTACAGTAATATCAAAAGGATATAATTGGTTAAACAACAATTTGACAGGCCAAATGTCAATGGAAACAGCTTATTCAGCCTGATGAAAGTAAAATATCCTTATTAAGACTCGAAGGTAAAAAAAAAATGAGAAAAATAGGAAAAGGGAAGAGTTGCATCCAAATTGTAATGAGCCGCCAAATATCAAAGATTCAACAACCATAATTATGTTTGCCAGCAAATGATGAAAGATGACCACATTTAAAATCAACTAATAACCACCCGGAACAATTATTCAAGCAGAATACCTAATTATGTACAAATTGATATATTTTATTATACATCCTTAACAACATCCTTTCACATTGCAACCCTAATCAGAAGTGCTCTAAAAATAACTTTTACTATCATGTAACATCAACAGGTCTGCCATCTACCAGTGTAATTTGAAACTGCCGTTGCCGAAAAGCCAAATGCAATAAAACATATGGCTACATTCCTAGATTTAAAACTGTTACCTCCTATTAGTGATCTATTTGCATAAAATGCTCCAAATATTTTTAACAGGATCAAACTCTTTACCAGAACATCAAGAGATACAAACAATGATTACATAGTGAAGGAATTTAATAAACAAAGAAAATTTGTGGCATTGCTAAAAAAAATCTTTTACATATGTACTTCTATTAAATAAAAGACAAATGATAGAGCAGTGTGTGATGCTGTAAATCATAAATACAGGATATCCTATTAAATACTGAATGTAATATTATGATACTGTTTATGGTGCAAAAAAAAAAACTAAAGCTTAACTTTTTAAATATCATCTATATTTGAATTCCATTTGTGTTCATGTGTTTCAATTCAGCATTAAATTTGCTTTTAAATTATGTATAATTATTTGGATTACATGAAACAGTTCATTTTCAACAAGAATATTGAGTTGAAAAAAAAATTTAATCAAAGGATCCATAATTTTGGCTCTTTACAATATAAAATACCACTCCCAAAAAGGATGCTGGATTAATGCATTTATCCCCCCTCAACTGTTTTTGCAACACAGTTTACAAATAATACACCACTTCAATAATTTTAGTAATTTAATCTGAACTAAGTAATTGAGTCCATAGGTGAACTGTATGGGTGCATGTTATTTAACCACTCTCATGAATAATGACTTAGAAATGTTCAACAAAAGTTAAAATTACATCAACACAAATGTTTATTAATGTGGAAAACTCAGGAATATTAAATTTAGTATAGGGCAAAACACAGTATAAGATTAGGAGTACACAATAGAGAAATTAGAAATGATTAAGGAAATACAAAATTGCAATAAAATTAGAATTACTTTACCTTTTCTTGCATAGGTGAGTCTGATATCACAAGATGACATAATATTGTGAACCCAAAGATCACAATTGTTAATATAAGCTATGAGGTTTGGATTCCGTGGACACATCTGTGGATTCAAATGTGAACTTATGGGAATAATGTGTTTCAACTCATGTGGATATAAAGGAGTAGGCTGTAAAACAAATAATCATCACAGGGTTGACATATCAAGTAATTAAATACTTTAACTAAGCATATACCTTATTTCTTACAAGAAATTTACAATTCAAATATTTGAAGAATTTCAATGGTAATACAATATAAATATGTATGTCTATAAGTTGACTATCCAAAAGTTGGAACTAGCTAGTTAACATAAAAAACTAAGTCTAATGTCTAATTCTGTATAAGTACTATATTTTTTGTAGAATATATGAAATCACACATGATTTAAACATTATTTGGTACTTTTGTAAAATCTCATCACCATGAAAATTGAAAAAATTTCAGTCAAACATGTAACAATAATTTCTTATTCAATTACACCAATCCAATCATCATTTGGCAACATTTTTCTCCTTTGGAAATAATTGTTGATGGGATGTTATTCATGTACCCATCATTCAATTAGATATTTGTATTATTTCCTGAAGGCTTAAAATCTTTCCTAAAAGGAGAAATCTATACATTAGAGTTGGTGTGCTCCTTAAAATTAAGATACGAGTGGGGAATATTCTATATGGATTGTACATACAATACTGAACATAAAAGTTTTTCTCAAATCAGGTTCTTTTTAAAAATTCTCAGTAGCTAAATTTTATTCAACATGAATTTCAATTATTTTAAAATTCACTTTTTTCTATGTATATACTTTCTCTCCCTCTCCCCTCCCAGTAATTATAGTACATACCTTCTCATACAGATTTATATAAGTCTTCTTTAAACAAATTCATGACATTAAAATCTTCAACCATAAAAACAAGAAGTTATTTATTTGACCTGTGGTGATGAAAAAAATGTAGGAAAAGAAATTTTTAATAATTAAGAGACATGGTATATATATTTTGTAACTTCACGTAAAGTGATGGTCTAAACTATTCAAGTTATAGAAAACAAATTAAGAGATAAAATTTAAATTTCGCATCACAGTCCAGATGGTAAACATACAACTTATAAAAGCATTCAACATTCAAAAATGAGAAATATGTTGGACATAAATTATATTTAAAACAAGTCAAGATGAAGAATAGGGCAACATAACTGTAATCAATTTCCTAATACAATATTTCAAATAAAATAAATTCTTTTCAGAGCAGTGATAAAATAGTAGCCAAATATTATTCATAGTCAAATCTCTACTTACACAATTTTTTTTAAAGCTAAACTTCAAGCTCAAAGCACAAATTCTGAACTAGAAAAATGCACACTGACAGTAAAACATAAAACTATATTGACAATATGTACTCAATTCATTAAAAACAATGCTTTGGTGATCTGTAAAAAAATACATATATTTATATTTAAAAAAAATCTACAATTGCTGAATTTCAATATCTTAAAATATCGTAAATTATTCAAAAAGTATATCATTATAATCCAAAGAAAAGATCAAATCAACTTGATTAAAGAAACAGTTATAAGAAATAGTTACCTGTATTTGATCATCATCACAATAAAACACTGATCCAGATGCTGGAAACACAAACCTTCCAATAGAAGGATGATAATCGAAAGAAGTTATGCCCCATATAACAACTCTCTTTCGCTCTAATTGCATTTGCTCTTCTCTGGAATAATGTCCTTGAGCTTGAAAGGAGGATTCGAGCAAAGGCTGCCATTGAAAAGTCTCTAGTTTACTCTTTGTACAGTCTACAGGCACATCACAATACAAGAGTGTTGTCTCTCGACCTGAAGCCTGCGTGCTGAGGAAATAGATTCGATAGAATCTAGACTCATTTTCAGCCACAATTTCTTTAAATTCAAAATAACTGGGGACCTTGGCTGATATGCTAGATAATTGACGACGCACATTACGAACTTCTTTCTTCAGTTCAGCCCAATTTTTCTTTCTTCCATTACTTTTACGATGGTTGTTGATTTCATCACCTCCTAAATCTACCTCCATCACTGTATAAAAGAAGAATTTTAGAATTAAAATTACTTTTTCTGAGAATAGTATATATTTACTTAACTTTTTAAAAAAGATTCATTAAGAGATTAATAAATAACAGAGGACTTGTTTTATGTCTCATTACAGACAGAGCACAAAAATTATAAGAAAGTATAATTTTATTCAATAGGATGGGATGCATGCTTGTTTCAATTATATTACATGGATAAAAACCATTTGAATTTTACAATACATAATAAAATTTTGTAATAAATAATTTGTAATAATATTTACTTATCATTATATAAATAGATATAAAAGTACAAGTGTTGCCTTTACTTCCAAAGCAGGAGTCATAAGAAGAATACAATTAAACTAATCCAGAGTAAATATTGTTAAATCAGAATTCATTCAAATTTGGGTTTTACAAGTTCAAGTATTACACATGTTCTTAAATCCCAGAAATTATAAATGAGTGATCTAAGTATTTCCTATGAGTAAAATGATCCATCTTTTGTGGAGCAAAACATACTGGAGTTCCATTCATGTACACACACAAATCAGCTAAAGAATGGGATTTCAGTAGCAAGGCAAAATATAAAACAAAATAGTGTTCAGCAAGTTTTCATCAGGAGACAAACAAGAAGTCAAAATCATTTTTCTAACATAATGAAAATTGAAGAAACTGAACAATACATTCTACAGCACACTTTTGATGAACGGTGTGTGATTGAATATTCCACTGAACAAAATTCTTGAATATCTTTTGAATGGTTTCAGAAAATGCTGTTAGTACTGACTTAATATTTATGCAAGATAATACAAAGCTACAAAAAGATGAGTGAAAAAATTCTGACAATTTTGCACAAGACAATATTTAAGATGAATACCTAGTAAAGATACCAATTTAAACTCTCTATAGAGTATATTAAAGATACATTTTGTGTTTGTGAAGCATCTCAAATGATCAATCGATGTTTTTTTTTTTTTTAAAAAAAAAAAGGATCAATTCATTTAGGGAAAAAAAATTAATGTCCCAAACACTTATGAACAACCTTAATTATGGTACGAGAATTACTTGAGTTGCTAAAATATCTGATCACAATGTCCCTAACCAAACATCCTGAATTATCGTGTATGGATTCGCCCATTCTGGTTTCATTTTTACATATGTTCAAAATTTTCATCTAATTCGTCTCTTTACTTTTCAATATACCATCAGAAGCATCCGTACACCTAATTTCATTGAAATAAATCAATTATTTTTCAGGTAATCAAAAATTCTAAAATTGTATCTTAAATTTTGGACAAGAGTGTATGTAGTTGCTATACATCAAATAGCAAATCTACAAAATAGTCATCATAAAATTCTGATGATTTTAAAACACAACTGAATTACGGAAGTTAGGATCAAGTGATTTTCTGATTTGTAAAATGATTCATAACATTTGACCATAATTATGACTACATTAAGCAATATCTGTATTATATTTACACAAATACATCTAGATACATTTAGCAGTCTACCTTTGGATTTAAAGTTTGTCTTCAGTATTTATGTAGAATGATTATGCATAAACTTATAACTATGAAATTGGTGAAATTTAGATAATATTTTGTAAGCAAAAAATCTTTTAAAAGTAAATAACTTGTTTTCCCTACAATTTTATTTTCTATTTAATAAGATTATGCTTTTTAAAAGACAATGTCTAAATTGTAATTTTTGCATCTAACCTTTTTTTAAAAAAAAAAATTTTCATACTACAGGGGAAGGATTAAAAATGAGATGGCAGAAGAAAAATTGCAGAAAAAGATGCAATATCCCATCCAATATGGATTGACAACTAATGGATAGCTTATTTACACATAAATACTAGTTTAAGAAAGGCAGAAAATTTAAAATTAAAATAACAGATACCCTACAAAACTTGCCTAAAATGAATTTTTGAGGCTGATTTTTAAACCTTTAGACCTTTTTTAAACCTAAAACTTTAACCTTTGAGATGTACTAGCTCCAGGCAACAATCACATATTATCGATTTTTTTTCATACACAAATTTCAGTACGCAATTTTATCAAAACTAGCTTTGTTAAAATTCTTTTCGACTACTTAACATTAAAAGACAACACTAATATAAACTAAAGATTTTAAGTCCCCAAAAAAAAACCATTCTAGTGTTTTTTTTTATTCAACAACTGCAACTTGTTTAAAAATAAAAAATAAAAATAAAAAAATTGGAGAAACTACCAAGCAAAATTCATCATTTATCATTCGAATAATTCCCAAATATTCTTCAGCTCATTAAATTCTACTAAAAACATACTGATTTTTGAGGAAATATTTAGTGGCGCAAGATATCTAAGAATTCTAAGCAGAAAATAAGTAATTAAAAGCTTCACAAAGTACTTAGTACTTCTGAAGCATTAGCTCTCTTTGAGAAACTAACTTCTGATAACAGAATCACAAATTGTGATAGGGAAAATGAAAAGGTTATAACTTCAGCAGATATTGTATCTTTGCCTGTTGAACACAAATATCTGATCCTTCCATAATTATGAAGAAAAGAAAATAACGCATACCTCAAGGAAAAAAAACATAAAAATATGAAACAAAAATCATGTAAAATGTAAGCCAAAAATTTTGATTTGGTTTTATTAATGTCACATTAGAAGCAACTCAAGGGTTATTGGCGAAGGACCTCATAATTTTGAACCTTGGTCAAGTGACGAGGATGATACCTGAGTTGACACACCCCTCTCCTACCTTCCAAACTTCACCAACAAATGTAAGTCAAAAAATAATGTGCATATTGCAATACAGGTAAAAAATTCCAATGATTGAGGTGAATGTGCTACAATAGCAATATAGGACTTAGCAAAATGTTACATATTTTAAAGAATTTCATACAAAATAATTAATTTTTGTGACATTTCAAAACAGTTAACTAAAAATTGAATTTTTTACATCAAACTGGTTTTTTTCTTTGCATCAATTAAAAATTAGTAGAAGAATGGATTTACTTGCTGTTATCTTCAAGTAATATGCAGAATAAAAAAAAATTTAACACCATTGTAAAGAATGTATATGCATGATGGCTGTGCTTTACAACCAGCTTCCCCTGGGAGGGTAAGGATACTAATTTTTTTAAGCTTATTTTATTTATGTACCATTTTTTTATTGTATCACAGCTTTAAAATTTTCACTGATTCATTGATAGTTTTTATTTTTAACACTACACCCTTTGAAGGATTAAAAAATTGAGAAACCATAATAATAATTTTAAAAAATTACCTCTAAGGCGTTTCAAGTCTTTTCTTGAAACAAACCTCTCAAGCTCCACGTCAATATCTGAATTAATGGAAGCCACAATTACAGCTTATAGATAATATGTCCACTAATCACAACTACAAGGATTTTCAGTTTAAAGACTTCTGAAAAATATTGTATAAAAGATTTTTAAGATTTATGATTATAATAAATAGGATTTTTTTAAGCTACTCATATAAATAATAATTTAACATATCTAACTAAGAGTTTACACTCCCTTATAATTTTAAAATCAAAAGAAACATTCAAACTAAGAGATTACACTCTCTTAAAATTTTAAAATCAAAAGAAAAATTAGTATGAAAAGTAAAAATTACAAATAACATTTCTAACTGAACGCATTCCTATATTTCAATAGAATTTCTAAGTCTTACTTTTTTCCCTTTGAAAAATTATGCATAAGATTTTATCAAGAATGTGAAAGTAATATTTATATCAATTTAAATAAATTTTAAAAAAAAAAAAAAGAAAGAAAGAAAGAAAAACATGAAAAATAAATACTCTCATAATACTTTAGAAATGATGAATAGATTCCTTGAAAAAAGAAAAATTCTAGAGATTGCTGCTGTATCACTCCCTCAACATCCAAAAAAAAATTTACCTTAAGAATCTAATTAAAGAACAAAAATATGTACATTGATTAGACTGCATTTTTTTTTTTTTTTTTTTTCTAAAACGAATGCTGTATTAAATAATTTTAGAAAAAAAAAATTAATCTTTGCATGCAAGATAGGTAGGTAGCTTCACATACCATTATTACGAAATATTTAAAATTTGTTTACTACTTAGCAGTTTATATGTAGTAGAAAAAAGAAAAACCTTTGTTTTATAAATGATTCAATTAAAAAAATTTTAAAGGAAATAAATCATTATACTTCACATTCTAAATAGGTCTCGAAGATTGTCCTTCTGTTGTCTCATTGTCTTTTTGTTTATAGTATTTTCATTGTTTTATACAAAATATTTGCTTTTTGACATTTTTAACTGACATAGCAGTCAATTAAAACATCTGTATACAATATTTAAATAACTTCAGTACATAAAAACTTTAGAACCCCATAGAAATACATTTTTATAATGATTACACATTTAAGAATGAGGAAAGTATGTTAAATGGCATGAAAATAGTTAAATAAAACACAATGTTCAATACAAGAATGATCATCCTACATCTTGAAGCTGAAGGTGCACACCAGTTCAGCCCAAGGGAGTGTGGAGTGGAAGGAATATCAATATCCATGGCAAGAAAATATAACTGCATAAAATCGATTTAGGAGTCCTTGAGCCAAATTTCTTCTTTTGAAACAAATAACCCCTCCCCCTCCTTCCATTATGTTTGAACATTATACAAATTCTTGTGTTAAGTAGCAGTCTGTGATATTGCCTTGAACTATAAGTGAGTCAACATTGGGGATTTTTCCACATGGGCACATGTGGCTGGAAAGAAATAACATCAAGTTAGGATTTTTCAGTGATAAGCATCTGAATTTTTTTACAATAGCCTGGGTATGGTTTCAGACATGAATGGAAGGAAAGGAAATTTGATTGGTAATCAATACACTTAGAGAAATAAACACAAGGGCTATTGACGACAGACCTCATAATTTTGAGCCTTGATTGAATGACAAGAACAACATCTGAACTGGCACCTCTGTCCTAAACTTCCACACCAATGGCAGAACTTGGCACCTTGACAATTTAATGTGCATCAGCCCACTGCATAACAGGACTTAAGAAGCATCACAGCTCAACCCATGATTCAATGAAAATGATGCTGGCTACGAGTTTGCCATCATAACTACTATGCTACTGCAGCCACTGGAAAAAAAGGCAGATATAATTTTCCCTGAAAAGAAATATGAGTTCCAAAATCAGTTTGTCTGAACAAACTATTGTCAGGATACCTGACAAATTTGGGAAATCTGTTGAAAAGGATTTGAAAAGTAAATCTTGTAGTTTTAGTTTTATTCTTTGACAAAGGATGAGAGTACAAATGCTACAGATATGGATTGATTCGCCATTTGCAACAGAGGTATTAACAATAACTATAATTTTATTGAAGAAATTGCTTCTTTAGAACCATTAAAAGACAAAACATCAAAAAATTTATAAGATACAGTGAAAATCCTTCACCACAATTTTCTTTGTTTCTTGCTAACATATCTGGTACAATTTCAGATGGATGGTACTACACCTATTACGAGTAAAAAAAGGGGGATTTATATAATTCATAGAAAACTGTCATTGATGTTGAAAACTCTCAATTGAGGTAGTACCAATGTACAATACACCAAGAAAATTTATGCAGAAAAAACTTAAAAATGGATAATGATATGCCAATTGTCTTAAATTGGTGAATTTCTTATAAGCCAGGGGATTGAATAATTGCTAATTTCAGGAATTTCTTAAAATACTCGGATGATGAATAACGCAATATTATATACTCTACAGAAATGAAGAGGCTTGGTCAAAGCCAAATGTTAAAAAGATTTTTATGATGCACTTAATGAAATCATTAATGATTTCGAAAGCAAAATGTGTACCAGAATTTGACAATACTAGCTGAATTGCAGATTTAACATTTTTGGTAGATTTCACAGCTCATTTAAATGTCTTAAACAATGTTTATTTTATTTAAGTTTTTAGGTTTAAAAATAATGCTGATTAAGTATTTTAACTTTAATTATTAAATAACAGATGTAAACATTATTATTACATTTTGAAGGATAATTATAATTTGTTTAACAATGTCTGACTGATTCAATTATATAATTTTGTTACTTAAATGCTTTTACTGTTTCATTATTGTTGATCCTTCATATAAAAAAGTATTTTTGAAAAAATAATTACTTTTAGGTTTTGTTGATGTTTTTTTTTATATTTGAAATTTATGAGATTGCAGTTTTTTAATGTTATTTCTATTTGAGCAATATGTTTTTATATTTATGTTGTAAAATATATCTAAACATGTAATACATGCTAATTTTTTCAGATAGTTTTTACTGACTTGTCTACTTATTTAGTCACAGATAAAACATATTTTGAATTTTTTACTGTAAAACATGAAAACTAATGTACGATTTATTTAATACAAATTCAGTAAAATCTCGGTTATTTGATTTGTCATCTATTTTAAACTTATTTATTTTTGTCGAACTGATTAATTGTTATTGCTAAATAATAAGGGCTATTTCGAGATATTATACTTGCAATATGTCCTGTCTTTTCCTGAATTATCATATTCTGCCTTGTGTGCCAGTCAACAATTCATTCTAAATCTCAAAAACTCATTTTGAAAAACATCAAATCACTTAAAAATCATTTGTTAACAAAGAGAATTTATATTCCATACTGAATTATTTCAAAATGAAAGATCTACAGTTAACTGTTCTTTTAGGGTGAATAATTAATAATAGAGTATATTCATTTTGACTAATTGTTGTACAAGATCAATTATTAAAATTGCCATTTTTTTAAAAAATAAAAAAAAAAATTACCATATTAAAAGAGGACCATCAAATAAAACTTCAATGTAAATGGAGCCATCTCTCAGGTATTTAAATGAACAAATATACCAAATTTTAAACGACTTTAGTTTTCAATGTCAATTCATTAATCCTGTGTTTATATTAACTTTTCATATTGAGTTAATAGAAGTCTAGAATTAAATATTTTTAATGGTTAAATTAAATGTTTAAATTTTTATTTAATATGTTTGTAAGATTTTTACATATGTCCCTTATTCAAGATGATGTATATTTAAAGCAGAACGTAGGAGGTTCATGCGTTTTTAAAGTAAACATTTAATGACTGTTATTTATTTGCTTATTGGAAAAAGAAATGTCACATAAATGATGATAATGAAATGAATAAATTAATCTGATATCTG
>BMAW01125042.1:0-15035 GCA_019974015.1 Nephila pilipes | reverse complement strand
TAGATGAACGCAATTCTCCACTAACATACTAGCATACAACAAACAATTATGCAATATATTGCAGTAGGAAACCCAATTTAAAATACAGTTATAAACATGCAATGGGGCTTCCCTGCAATATTACAGTTATAAATGAAAATCTACATTGAAAAATATTTGTCAAGCATAAATGAAACATTCAGTAATGAAATTCCTGACTTTGCCGATGAATTTCATGATCTTTTTGTCAACATTGGTTACAAAATGAAGGTTCTCCAAAATGCAGCATTTTCACGGTATCTTGATTAGAGAAGAAAATTTAATTTTTGCTGAATTTTCACTGCAGTGTCACACCTGACTGGAACATCTTGTATGGTGTGATGCAAAATCTGAGTAAATCTTAATGACATGTACCTCTCGAGGAATCTGCTGGGACTGATTGAAGTAGTTTTATTATGAATTTAGAAGTAAAGACATTACTCTGGAGATTTGTCAATGGTGTGAACCAATATGCTGTTGAGCTGAATGTTATTGAAAGTGATATCACTGTTATTACATGTACTGTTTAGTATCTATATCATTGTGTCATTGATCTGCATAAGTTTTGCAACTGTTCTTCGTCATTTCCTGAATATAATGTCATTTTCATTAGCCTCCGAGTTGGACTGTATTTTATAAAAATACATTCCATATTTATTCTCAAGTAGCGAACTAAATGTTTTTAATAAAAAAATTATAGTCAATAAATAGAATATGGCATTTACAATTTATGAATAATTTTCTTTTATTTTATATAATTGAAAAGTCGTCAGTTATTAAATAGTTTCCTTATATTTAATACTTTTCTACTGTATCTTAAGAAGAAAAATTAGTTTTGTTCCAAGTTATCTTATTGCACGATAAAACAGAGACAGAATCTAATAAATGTTATCCATCAAATATTTCGTTTGTATAAATTTTCCTTTTCCTTAAGCATAAATTTCTATTTGCAAGTAACATCTGCCCTAACATGCAAAATTAGATTCTGAAATTCCTGGGCAGTATAAATCCAATTTTGGAATGTTTAATAAAAGCGAAGTTATGTATTTTTATTCTCCTGCATCTCACCAGATATCGAAAATAATTTTTTCCTAAGCTCTCTTTAAAACTATTTGCCCTTTCCACAACTTTTTAATTTGTATCAAAGAAATGATATTCTCAAATTGTTGATACAATGCCTTTCAAGCAATTTTTTTTTTTTTTTTCATTTCCCCTTCTTTTTTTTAACATGAGTCTATTACTGCTTTGCAGTCAAAGTTAGTAAAATGAAGATAGATGATATTTTATGTCTTAAGTTCCTTTTCTTATTTCATTGTTATTACAATTAAAAGTAGTAGTTACCCATGTATTCTAATCACACTTTGAGAGAAAATTTCAAATTTGACTTGTAAATTGTTTTTCTTTTTAAGTAACTGGTAGCTTTTTTCCCCTAAATTATCCTTTTAGATTCTATTTTTGATATATTCAAATGAGATATATGCAATAAATATTATTAGTGAACTAAGAAATAAAATATGAAAAATATTTTTAAAAAAAAAAGATGCAAAGAAAACTTATAAATAATTATATAGATTATAGAAAGTTAGAAGAAAAATAAAAAAAAAAAATCTCGAAATCCTAGAACAAGAGAAAAAGAAATAAATACACAACAAAACAGTGAAGAAAGATAACAAATTTCTGAAAGAATGTTAAATATATACAAATTATAAGAAAATAAAATTCATATATATATATATATGTATATATATTTAAAAATATCGGTATATAGATATACATATTTATGCATACACACATACATATATATATATATATATGTATGTATGTATGTATGTATATTATTATTATAATTTACTCTTATTAAATTTCAATGAAAATTAGCCAGTAAACAAATTTCTTTAAACTTGAACAAATTATTGAAAATATCCTGTTTAGTTACAAGTTTAATATTGTGTAAGAATATTTTTATAAATTATGTTCCTATAAATATTCAGACGTAATGTATTCCCAAATAAGAGAGCTTTCGGAATGCTGAAGATCCCTTTCCTCAGATATTTATCACTAGAAGTTTTTTAATCTTCTATTTTTTTAAAAAAAAGAAAAAGGTCTAAAAAGTTCCGTTTTGTTTTTATCAACTTTAGTTTCTAATAAATTTAAATACTCTGAACAAAAAAAGGCTTAACTTCATTGTTATTATTGATTTGAAGAAAAAAAAAATCTTGTACAATATATTTAAATATTTCGAAACTACTATAATCCATACAATATCTTTATAAAATTATATTAAGAATGATATAAATAATTCCCCCAATATACGTAAGAGAAAATTTACTTTTGTATTTTTTCCTAAGAAATTGATTATTTCATATTCATAATTCTTTAAAATACATCTTTCAAGTTTCTATCTTAAACCTTTAAAAACTTATTTGAGTTAAAAATAAGAAATAAACTTAAGAAATATAAGTTCTAATAAATGTAAGTGTTCAATAGTATTAAGAAAATTTAATGCTTGAATTGTATTCTAAGATGAAACTGGTATATATACCAATATGAGAGTAGAAATGTATTTGTATGAATATAAAATTCAAGCAAAACAGATATAGAAATTTATAATTTATAAGGCAATGGATTAATTGATTGCTCGTTGTCATCCTACATTCTCTATAAAGAGATATGTGAAAGTAAATTTCTTCTAAAGTAATAAAAAACTCTTTGGAGTTGGATTTAGTCGCTCTTCTATTGGCTGCAGAGATTTACTCGTCATCAGAGACGTAAACTCTCCAATTCAAGTTTTATTTGGAAAGAAAAGGAAGTTGGAACTTTGGAAATAGATTACTATGTGTAATAGAATAAGAAAAGAATTTTAGCTTTCTCAGAATCTATTCAAGTGTATCTAGTGTAACAACAGTTTCTCAATGGAATATGAATGTTTGTCTCAGTTTAAACCAAGTAAAGTATACTTTTTGCAGTCTATTGACTAATTGAGAAACCCAAATGTGTTTACATTGAATCACTATAAGTGGATATATAATAGGAAAATGTTTTCAAAGAGTTATTAATCAAAAATCTTACATTTTCTTAAATAATTAGAAATGTTTTTATATTCAGCTATAAACCACTTCTACCCCTGAAATTTTTTAATTAGCAGCATATAGTCGAATTCTAATAATTATACGATTTTAAGAGCCATTTTAATTTAGATTTTAATTTTAGTTAATATTAGTATAAAAATAAGGGAATTATAACATTAGTAGTTAAAAAATAAGGGAATTTTATCTAACCTGCAAAAGACAATCTTTGTATGCAGATTCTATTCAAATCATTTATATGTTTTGTCCTGATATTTTCAAGTATCGAAATGTATTGTTAGTTTTCTTTTTATTTTATGCACAGTTAAGTTAATTTATTTATTTCTATAAATGAAGAAAAAAATAATTCCTTAATTTTTTAATATATAATCAATTCTGCAAGGTAGAACAAATTTGTAGCTAACAGAGCAACAAACTGCAAGTGAAATATATAGCAAAAGAAAACTAAGAATTAAAATATTTAATTTAAATCAATGTAATTCATATTGCAAAAGTGCGTCGAAGAATATAGTAGATGAAGTTTTAATAATCACATTATAATATATTCTCTTAAAACTTGATTCTGAATTCTTCCGAACCATTTTTTTTTTTTTTAATTTTAAAAACCGATTTAAATAAGAGTCAAAAAACATTCAAGGAGTGTTAATATTTTCTAATACTCTCTACATTATTAAGCTTTTGCTTTCATATCGATAAGAAAGACGCAGCTATATATTTTCTTAAATTTAAACACATGATATTTTTTAATCAGGACTTAAGAGTTTATGCTTCTCTAGAAACAAAACATTTGGTTTTAGAATACTTATTACAAAATAATATGAGTCGCAAAATATGACGGTTTAAATTCCGTAACTGAATTTAAATCTCCACAGTTCCAAAATAAGGTCTCCAATTAATTGTATCAATAAAAAAATGCTTCTCCTTTGACAGAAGATGGCGTTATTGGTCATTTACGTGGCTCCAATAGAACAAACTTGCGAGAAATTCGTTACGCTTTAGAAAGTTGAATGACGTAAAAATGAAGCGAATTTGCGTAAAAGCAACTGCTACAAAATTAAGGAATTATAGTATACTTCATTTTAAGTTCTAAATTCATATTTCATGTTGTGAATTTGCCACTTAATAATTCGTCATTGTCTTTTCTGAAAAAAAAAATGTTTAAAGAAGATGTATAGCAATCTGTAGAAACAAGGATAAGTTATGATAATCTTCGCCATGACTTGTCATTGTTTAATTGAGTGTTATTAATAACAAATGCATATCTAGAGAGTTAAAGGTGAAATGTAATATTTTATGCAAGGCTCTGCGACTGAGAATATTTATTATGTCCGTTTATTCTTAGCCCGATTTGAAGACATGTACATTATTTACGAGTTATAATTGAATTAATGACATTCTATTAGATATTTATTGCTCTGTTCTCTATCAGAAGATGCATTCCAGATTATTTCCTTTTTTGATTACATTTGAAATGCTATAAATGAACATTATTATTTCTTTAATTTAACGATATTCATTATTGTTCTTGTTTAATTTATTTTTAAAAATCTTGAATTGGATTTTGGACAATATTTAATTGTATTTTGTTTTGTTTTGTTTTAGAGCCATTTTTCAATTATTAAATTTGTTGATGGAGACATATTGGCCAATGATAATAGGATACCTCAGCCTAACAGTCTAATCCCTGTTACAGCTTTAAATGTATTGTTTTGCATTTTTTTGCTTTTTCTTCAAAATTTTCATTCATTTAAAGTTTTCAATTTCTGCATAATTTTTCATATATCTGTTTTTTTGAGGGGGGGGGTGGTATTTTTTTAAACTTACTTTCCTTTGAATTTATAATTTTTGTTTTTTCGCTAAATTTGTTTAATGCATTACTTTTCACTTTCCAGACTATAATATTTAACTTTTTTATATTTGTTTCGGTTAACGTCTTCTTGCGGGTCAGTTGTGATCTTTGCAATATTTATGAGAACTTTTGAATTAACTTTGTTTATTCATAATATTTTTTTAAGAAAATTGTTTAATTCATTATAAAAAATTATAAATTTCACACACACACAGTTTTATATATATATATATATATATATATATATATATACATCAGAATTCTGTCTGTAATGTGTAAATCTTTTCATACAATATTATTTTGAAATAAATTGAATAGAAGCATTTCATTAAAGCATTTATATTACATGTAATATGCTAAATTATTGAAAATATAATTTTAATAATTTATAATATATGTTTTTTCGCTAAATTTGCTTAACGTATTACTTTTCACTTTCCAGACTATAATATTTATCTTTTTATATTTGATTCGGTTAATGTCTTCTTGTGGGTCAGTTGCAATTTTCGCAATATTTATGAGATCTTTTGAATTAACTTTATTTATTCATAATTTTTTAGAAAAAAATTGTTTTTTTCACTATAACAAATTATAAATTTCACACACACACACACACATACACACTTAAACACACACATACACACTTACACACACACACACACACATATATATATATATATACATCAGAATTCAGTCTGTAGTGTGTAAATCTTTTAATACAATATTATTTTGAAATAAATTGAATAGAAACATTTCATTTAAACATTTATATTACATGTAATATGCTAAATCATTAAAAATATGTTTATTCCTTTGATGAATTCTTTATTAATAAATGCAGTGTTATCATTTTTTTTTCTGTGTCATTCAAATATAATAGAGAAATTATGTTTAGTTAGAAAAAGAATGTATGAACTTCTTTAAAAATATGTTTATAACTGTATAAATTTATTCTTATTTACTGTAAATTTATTTTTGTTTCTAAATAGTTTGTGAATATATAAAAAGTTTTAATCTATTGACTAAACACTATACATAAATTCATGTTTTAATTTAAACTTAATTTCTTAAGACAACTAGATTTTTTATTTTTAACTTGAGGTGTGATGTTATACTGCGAAAGATAATTTGAGTTTTGGTTGATATGATTGTCACAAATATACATGAGTATATATGTTTCTAATAATAGAAAAAGTACAAAATAAAATGTGTTTTTGTGAACATTTCTTCAAGCCATAAAAGTAGTGAAATACAATTTAGTTTTTAAAAATTTCAAGATACGATGCATTCTGAAACAAAAATATAAACATTATAATATTTATTACTCATTGGAATATTAATGTAAAAAAATGTTATTTTGCTACTTGACTTAGGCCTTTTAAATAACAACTTATGGGATCCAGAATAAAATGAGAAATCTTTCCATAACATTGACTTTTATCACTATCTAATGCTAATGAAGAATAAAAATGGAAGAGTTTTAAAAGTATACAAATTACACGTTTTTTGAATATAATACACATCTCTTAAACCTTATTCTGAATGTTGTCATTATTTTTTTTTCAAACATTTACTTTACTTAAATTCATTTTTCTTCATGCATAAAAGCAACATAAATATTCTTCAAACTTCTGAGAAAATAAGCATAAATAATTTATATTGAAACATGCGTTTGAGTTTTCTATTAATAGTACTTTTTCTATTAATTTTTTTAAAATATTTAAAGAAATCATCCTCATTCAATGGCGCAATTCTCATTTCACGAGACAATCACATGAATTTTTATAAAGAGATAAATTATGGATACCATTTCATTTAGAATTACTGAGAATAAAGCCGAAAATAATTTTTTTTTTATTTCTTCTCTTTTTCAATGACTTAAAAGAAAATTCGTGGAAGAATTATAGTTCCTGAAGATTCAAAGAAATAAACCGAACTTGTGATATTAATATCCCTCCACTACAAAATACCCCAACAGAAAAGGATAAAACCGCTTCTGTTTTATCTTCTTCTTCTAACTATTGTTCATTCTTTCATCCCAAATAAGTCACAGCCTCAGTGATATGCTTATCCGAGCTTCCCAACTTCTTTCATTTCCAAAATGCGTCTCGGATAAAACCCAGAGGAAGCAAGAGAATCCTTTTCTACTGTGACAAATAATTTGTGTTCTTTAGGAAGAAACCTTATTCAGGAGAATAAATGATATGCTACGCTTTCCACAGTTCTTAACAATTTCCTGAAAACTGAAGTTCTGTAAAGATGTTTAACAATAGATAACTTTGTATAAATTAATTTGAAATATATATCATACAAAACGCTGAGACAAAATATTACATCTAAGGAATTAATTGAATTGATTTGAAAAAGCACATTTTATAGATGCATGGAGACAACTGGTGAAACACATAACATTACAGTTTAATAAATATCATAAGAGACAATTATTGAAATACTTTTAAAAACGACTGAATAAAAATGAAATTTTGTATAAAATTGGTTCTATAAGAGGTTAAATATATTTGTAGATTAAAGAAGCATAGTATTCCTAGATTTATTGATCTCTAATGCTAAAAGTTTTATTTCTTCTAAAAATGAACTTAAAGATCTATATTGTAATTAAAATATTGGAATATTATAGAAATACTTTTTAAAAACCTTAAAATGAAGCTATGTATAAAATTGATTATTTAAGATGCTAGATATATTTCTTATTAGAAGACACATAGAATTTCCTGATTTACTGATCTCTAATGCATGGAGTTTTGAATATTCTAAAATGAACTTAATTATCTATATTTTAAATAGAATAGTGGGACATTTCAGTTCATAAATAGCACCTATTTTCTGCAAAAAATATTTAAGCAACTTTTTTATTTCACTGAGTGCTTACTTGTACTTAAAATTAAATGCAACATTATTTGAAAACCATATATATGTTTAAAGGAAATGTTTTCTGAAGTATGCATTAAATACGATTTTCTATATAAGAAGTAAAAAGCGAATTCACGTTTCTCATCTTTCCTTTTTAAACAAGAATGGATATTTACATCACCTTCTTTCCTTGAATGTTTTATTTGTAATGTTCGATTCCTTTAAATATGTATATTTCTTACAGAGAAATCTCGTATTCAGCAAGGAAAGATTGATTGTGACATTTCTCTTAGAGACAGTTAACGATACTATAAAGTACAGTAAGAGTTCGAATTCTGTTTCCTGCGTTTTCCTAAATCACCAAGAGTTTGAAAAATACCGTTGTATTTTTAGGGAATTTCTTTTTCAAATATCTCTTCCATTCCCACGAAATTTACTCTGGTTAAAAAAACATATGCCAGTGCTATTTTGTCGAAAGTTTGACGACTTGTTCCTTGAAATGTGTCTCTTTCTTTTGTTCTTAGATGTAACATTTGTTTCACTGCAGTAATTTAATGGAAAAAGCAGGTGACGAATCACGCTTTTGTTTCTGTCTCTATTACTATTTATTCAGATTTTTTGTACTGAACGGCAACTAGAATGCTGTTTTTAAAATAGCATACGTTTTTACGCATTTCTTTGCATATTTTACTGAAACATTAATGCCAATTTTTTTTGTTAAAATAAATCTATAACTTAGGATCGCTATCTGTCTTTTCTATTCAAGTTACGATTCAAAACCCCTTTCATCGTATACTTCCTCGCTACATTTTAATAATATATTTACAAAAATTACAAAACTGAATACATGTCGAGTAATTACAAATTGAAGCTGATTTCTTAAGAGGCTATGTCTTGTATTATTGTTAATTTGAAAGAGGATGAAAATATGTATTCACACAAAAAGAAATGTGTGTTTTCCATATTTACTATAAAACTCGTAGAATATTAAAGATTATTTACAAATGTATATCACAAATTGGAAAATTCATTTGAAGTTGGTGTTTGTGTGTTAGATTTGTCGAACCCCTGAAAATGACTTCTTATGAAAATATTTAAGCTCTCTTGCCTGCCAGGTCCAAGAAGTACAGCTTCGTCTTAAGAGCAGTTTATTAACTATATAATTCTTTCATCGAGTTAATATATATATATATATAGTCGAAATTGAAATTCCTGATGTGTTTGCTTTGATTTCAAAATTAGTTATTGCAGACCCATGTGTTTTCAAACAATAAAAGTAAATATTCATTAAAATTTACTAATAACTTCTAAACATAAGATCTTGTTTGAGAAAAATCATATTTATAAACTTGAATTATAAACAAATATAGAGAATAAAATTAACATGAAAAATTTCGAAAACTAATTATTTAATTTTTTGCAAGCAGAAATCAATTAATACAGAAATTATATATAATGTTATAAAGGGGGGAAAGCAAATTGTTTTTCAGAAATATGTAAAGATTTAAACTCCTGGTAATGTATTTTTTTATTTTCTTATTATCATTCAGATTGGGATGAATTTTGAATATTAATAAAAAAACCAGGTTATTATTAAAAAAGGATTTTATTACTGAATACATTGTTTATATGCATATAATTTTCCATATATAAGAAAATAAAAAATGAAGGTTTTAGGGATTTACGAACAATGAAAGCTTTTGAAACCAATAAAAGCTTTTGAAAGTCATTTGTGTCATTCAAAATTCATTATGCGATATCAATGTACCTTTCACAAATCATACAATAAATATATTGTGTATTAATACAAAGTATCAATAATTTTGTCGAAACAAAATTTATATTTCCGACTTAAATTTTCTTTTGTTTCATCACAATCACTCATGCTAGCTTGAAACAGTTGAATATGTTATTTCAGACTGTTTTAAAATGTTAAATACAAATTAGACATTCACATTTGTTCTATGTAAGAGAAATATGTTTCATAAATTCCTTTTACATGGAGCCAATATAATCACTGAAATTACAAACTCTCGAATTCAATTTAGGAATATTCTTTTCAATTGTATTGATAAAATAAACATTTGTTTAAGTGTTCAAAATCAAACATTGTACAAAAATGTATTATACAGAATAAAAACGGTATACTTATCCATCTGTGAAGTCGAATTCAATATTTTCAAAAATATTTCTACTCTAAAAAATATCTCAGAGAATCGAAAATTACATTCAAAGTATATTAACTAATTTGATCTATGGATATTTTTATGTCAAAAGGATATATATTTCATACTCCGTCATGGATTATAAACTTTTTCCAAAAATATTTTACTCTGCAGCTTATCTGTATTTCCACAATTCTAGATAAATCACATTGAAACAGATAAATCACCCCCCCCCCTGATTGATGATATGAATAGCGAAAAGTTGATAGAAATTATATAATGAACAATTTTTGATCAACGTCATATATGCAAAAGCCATGAAAAAATTCAAGTTAGTTCTCACATCTGATACCATAATTTATCTTTCATCTGACGCCAAGAAATGTAAAATATGCTGCTCTTTGGCGCGTTCATTGACATGAAAATGAAGCAAAATAACATGGGACATCTTTAAAATGATGTAGTTGTGTTCGGAAATTTTATGCCTGAGAGAATTACTAACTATTAATTGAACGTTATCATCCATGATAATAATATTTCAAGAAGATTGAAAGCGATATTGTTAAAATCATACATAAGTTATTATACCCGAGGATATCAAATGTCATTGTTAAGAGAAATTATTAATAGTGAATACGCTCGTCTGGGAATAAAAAGGGGGAAGAATGAATAAATTTTTCATACATGGTTGCGATGGAGGAAAATTACCGTTTTCTTCATACCTGAGATCGAATTTTAGACAGGACTATTATTTTTAACCAGTAAAAAATTGAGTTACAGATATTTTGAAGAAACCGTTATTGCTTTTTTACTATCAAGAAGCTCCTCCAACGCAAATATTTTTTTTTCCGTTTGATAAGATTTAAGAGGCATTTATGTTACATTTTGAGATAAATCATTTTTGATACTTTTGGTAATAATACCTTCAATCCTCGCCCTTATGAATTACGTAGTAATTTATAGCTATGATTAATAGAATTGTCGAAATAAAGTATTCGATTTTTGTTAGGAATTGATATATTGATAAAAATGTCTTTAGGATGATATTTTTAAACAAGAAAGAATTTTTCAATTACGTCATAAGTATGAATAAAAATAAATTGCATTAAACATAAAATGTAAATAGGGAAAACCAATTTCAAATTTTGACTGTGAGTATAAAAGCTTAGAAAATTTTAGATTTTATAAAATAATATTAAAATACCCTCATTTAGGTAAAATATGAATAATAAGTACTTCAGTATTACTTCAACATTTTCAAACAATCACAGAATTTTAAGATTTATTGGATATTCATTTATGGCAAGTCAATACTAAAACTAAAGAAATTAGAAACTTAAATTTAATGAACTTACTCTCTTTTTTGAGCATGTTTTGATTTTCGAATAAATTATGTGGCGGTAATCTAAGTGAAAGTATCATTAGTGTGCTTACTAATTTAATGTTATTGAGAGATAATTGTGATTATTAATTATTTGTATTGATTTTATTATAAATAGTTAAGATGAATCCTATTATTCTGTTATTGCAAAAAAGGTAGTGAATTTGTTGAAACTTAATCAAGGAGCATAAATGCTTGTTTGGGAGAGAATTAAATAATTCTTGTTGATCCAACTACAAAATGGAGAAGATTTTGGGTTGTAAAATGGGGTTAAATTATTTTAAACTTGTAACTTTATATGAAAATCGTAACAAATTTCTACAACTTTTTTTCCTAAAGTAAACACAGGAACTAATTCAAAGTAAACATGAGACAGATAACGGTTTTGAATTTTTTCAGAGAACCTTAAATAAAGGGAGAAAATGCAAGAAGTTACAGTGACATTGTGGAATATTTTTTTCGAAATAAATTACAGAAAGCTTTGCAATGAGTCATATCTTGATACAAATATAATAAAAAGAACAAAATTAAATATTGATATTTTGTGGTATTATAGAGAGAAATAACTCATTCGATTTAAATACTTTATGCAAGTTTTTAATTCAAATCATTCAAGTTTCGATAGTATAAGGGTTCGTAATAATCTGGTTATTTTTATTTCAATATGAAAAATAATGGAATGTGAATTTAATTTAAACAAATTTATCGACAAGAAATCATAATAATTTTTTTCTAAATCAAAGATTAAGATACAAATTTATTCCTTTCCATAATATCGCTTATTTTTTTTTATTCTAAATATATTTTTCATTTGAAATATCAGTATATAGTTAGACAAAGTGATCATCCAGTTTTAATGGATTTCATGTGTGTGTGAACTTATACAAACTGAATTCCAGAAAAAGGAACCTACTCTCGTCCCAAAGAGGATTCTCGAGATATATGCTTTATTAAGAAGACTAAAAAATAAGCACCAAATATAACATCAAAAGATTTATGTAATAACATTTGTCAGTAAGACTTATTTCCGAGCAACTTCACCGAACCAATACAACGTATGTTCAAGAGTGGTAGAAAACTCAAAAAAAAGTTCTTTTTTTCCTTTTCTGTCAGAGACATATAATTTATAAGCTAGTTTTTTTTTATCTGTAATTGCTGATTCTCTTAAATGTACATGTTGAAAATTCTTGATTTAAAAAAAAAAAACATCATATTCCATTCGATCTCACACTTTTAAGAGTTTTTGTCATGACAGAAGTCAACTTCCAGATGACGACACCAAGAAATGAAAAGAATTCAAGACGAAAATTGATATGTCGTTGCTTTTGTTATGATGCTAACATCTAAGTCACATAAAAATATAAGGTGTTCGACATCTCGTCGGACAAGAAATAAGATAGTGGAACAGATTTGACATTTTTTTTCTAAAAGCCCTTTGATATCTGCGTCACATGTTATTTGAAATCTTTTTATGTTGTCTTTAAATATTTTTTGAGTGAATTGTTATACCCGTGCTTCATTAATATTGCGTATGGTTTTAATAAAAGAGTTTATTATATTTGGCAGTAATCTTAAAAATTTACACGTGATATGTAAGAATGCTCTTAACTGTGTTATTGTTAGTTGCTGACATGTAAATAAATGAACTATTATTTATTCATTTTTTTTCTTGAAAGAAAATAAACAATCTTAAAACAAACTATTACATTCTTAATATGAAAGCTGGTTAATTAAACATTACATTGATGAAAATTATCAAATTATAAATTTTCAAAATGAAAGGATCCATTTCCAACTCTTCCTCTTGAGTATTTATTAATTTGTTATATTATTAGTGGAGCAAAATGTTTACTTTTTCGTTTAGGTATTCTTATACAGTATTAATTAATTAAGATGTTATGTTTTTAAATTATTTTTACTTTTTTGAACACGCAGTTAAATCAGTCTCATTTTTCATCTGAAACTACATTGTTTTCTGTTAATATTACCCATGGTTCATTTGAAACTAAACACTCTGAACTGTTTTAAGAATTCAAATAATAAAGAAATTCATATATTCGTTTTATTTTCAAACCTGACTATGTTCTTACGTGGAGTAGCGACGACGGTATATGGAGGTTGTAATCCCTTCTATAAAGATGTTGTATTCTGAAGTTATTAAACTAGCACTTTCATTTTCCGGAGTTCTTTTAAATTTTTAGAAAAATCTTATTGTTCGAAATTCCATATACAAAATAAACATTATTTTCATTTTGAAAATCGACAGTTAGATTTTTAATTAATTTTTAAACATGAGTTGGTAGGAGATCCTATTCTTATACATATAAATTAAATCCGATTCTGCGAAAAAGATTTGAATAAATCGTCGGCTTCTTTCAACGTTTTTATTATTTTTTTTAAAGATCGATTATAAATAACAACAATAAAAATCGTCTTCATGAAATGCTTCTTTAATTTAAAGAATTCCGAAGTTTACCTGGACATAATTCAAACTTTTATTGCTTCACTTGAGACACAGGGTAGTTACTGCTGGTTTAGCAAGACGAGGGCTTTCCACACGCGTAAAACTCAACAATGAAATTGCTTAAGGAATTCTTTGATAACCGTTTAATTTCAATAGGCCTCTGGCTACTATATATATAGTCCCAAGACCTCCCACCTTTAGATATTGTTTGGGGTTATCTCAAAGGTATGGTTCTAGAGAATTTCTGGAAACATCAATGAATTAAAACAAATCATAACTGAAAAACTCCCGCCAATAATATCAACAATGTTGCGAACTGCGTCAAAAATCTTGGTTCGACATTTTCCTGTTTTCATTCAAAATGGAGGCGAACATCTTCAATATTTGCTGTAAGGAATGATAATTTAAAAATTTTGAATTAAATTATTTTTTTCAAAAATAATATCACCACTAGATTAAGATTTATATACGAGCTTTAGACTTTTGACTGTTTGAATCTAGAATTTATTGTTTTCATATTGGTAAAAAATAGAAATAATTTTTCGAATCGCTTGAAATTTATTGGCATTAAACTAGCTCCAATGTTCTTTATTTTAACTTTGCTTAATCTATGCATTCTCTCTTCTGTATTTTGTTTACAATATTGGCGCGCACAGGTTTTCATCAAGTAAGTGAATAAATATTTTCAGTTATTTATATTTAATGTTTATTTGAAATTTCAAGAACAAATATTTGTTTACTTTTTGTGTATTTTGAACACCATGTTTGTTGATTTCCAATATGGAGCGTTATATTACTTATTTTTGTCATTATAATTTGATTTTAATAGTAAAATATTAATATTTTTCTTAGATTTTCTTTAGAGCATATGGTAAAGAAAATGGCTTTATATTACACTGTTTTGACCAAGGTTGAAAATAATGAAGTCCATACCTAATAGTCCTCGTGTTGCAACTATTGCGACATTAATAAAACTAAATCTGTTACACTGGTTTTGAGAAGAATAAAGTAATTGTTTTCAGATTAGTGATCTTAAGCCCAAGTTTTTTATTTCTCTGTACATAGTAAAATGATTAATTAATTATTCCGTAGTAATTAAATTCAAATTATTTATCATAAGAAACCAGTTTTTATTGAATGTGTAATTTTAAACAAATGATTATATGAAGATTCGTAAAAGAAGAATTTAGATAACTCTTCT